>JBAMBO010002404.1:0-241140 GCA_037044535.1 Lordiphosa magnipectinata
GGTATACAAAACGACACACATGCAAACGATTTCGGGTGTATGCGTCGCTTAGAACAAACCCGGTTTTGTTCTCTTCTTTGATTGGTGTTTGCGCGCGCAAGCAAACTGACCAACAACAATTTCATGTGATTTTGTTGTTGCCTTACGCAATTTCATTATTGGTATTGGTGCTTTTTTTTGTGAGTATTGGTGAGTGCTGTGCCGTATGCTGCTTTTGGGCATGCCTGACTTAAACGCATTTTGGCACATTCACACAAAATGCGACTCGCCGCTCATGGAAAGACAGACACATGGAACAGCACACAGCTTGCGGTCGTCAATGGAATTTCTTCTACAAATTGTGAAACAGCAACGCCAAACAAAAACACATTCGCACTCTGATGAAATTCGCACACACACACATACGTTCAAACTCTGCCAGCGACGCCTATACTCACACACAAAAACAAGAACGGCCAAGGGCGGTTTTCTTTGTGCAATTGACACCGAACTCCAGCTGTCCACATCCTGCTGCAGCCCATGCTGTCGACCAAACGCTGACCACGCTTGCTGTTCATGTACCGAAAATATTCCTCGCCCATCCGGCCTTGCACTTGCATGTCCACAATCGCAACATTGGTCAATCAGTCACCAATTCCGCCGATTTACACTCCACTCAGCCGACTCTCCACCTAAATTTCACCGATCTTACTTTGGTTTAGCATCCCATCAATTTTTCCGATCTTACATTGTACGCAGCATGCCAGACGATCGTTCCTACTTAACGATCCCCATACCTGATCGACCACAAGCAACCTTCTACAACTCAAGACGCTCTTTGATTTGGCAATTGATGCCGCCTGAGTCTGAGACAAGTTCTCGATCTCAACACTAAGCCCACAGCAAGTGGCAAACAAAGCTCACAACTAGTGGTAAACAAAGTCCACAACGCGTGGCAAACGAAAGCCTCTACTTGGGGTACAACACCCAGTACTATTGACAGTGCAACCTCAACCCTGCTTGGGCGAACTTGCTTATCGGGCGTCGATAAGCCACTCGAAGCTCAGTACTACGGATTTATCAGTTTCTACACTCATCGGAAACATATCGTCGACTCAACTACGACACAAACATCACAGCTAGAAGTATACGCAAGCTTTCCTCCACATTGGGAGTTGTACAAATCTTGTAGATGCTCCCCCCGGACATACATCCCAGCAATACTTAGAACTTGAAGATTATTCGTTCCCACATGGTCACTGGAGGGGAGAGTACTGTGGCAGCTCTGATCACACTTATCATCGTAATCACGCGATAGCGTTGTTGTCCATCTCTAGCTTCTTTGGCCTCGGACCTAGCTTGTTATATTCAATAAAGTTAGTTACACCTATTAAACCAAGTAACTAAATACTGATTTGAAAAAGTCGCGCTTTCCTGGGGACACACCTGGTGTTAGCCTGGAATGGAAATAATAAGACTTGTTTCTCTATTTTGGTTCACATATTTATTTGTTTTTTGTTTTTTATAATTTGTTTTTAAATATTTTTGTTTTTGTTTGACGTTTTTTAGCGTTCACATTGAGTACATAGTTTTTGTATTTTTATTTACGCTAAATTAAACTTCAATTTGTTTTTGTTTTCGTTTCTGCCATATAAATAAAACTAACTCAAGCGTCTATGAATTTATTTTGTTAATACTATGAATATATCGTTAGATGTAAGAGCAAATACTAACGGTTAATGTTTACATCGATCAAGCATACATATTTGTATTTAAATTTGTTTTAGTTTTATGTTTTTGTTTTGTGAGTTTTGCTCCAACTTTACACTGAGATGCGTTTTTGAATAACATTTACATAAACATTTTTACAATAAATTAAACTAAACTTTACAGAAATTCTCTAGAGGGAGGGGGTGGGGCGGGGATTGAGGGTGGTGGAAAAAACAAAGCAAGTAAATTAGACTGTACAGGGGACAGTGCCTATGAATAACTGAGAGTTTGTACAACAAATTTTGCGGAGCAGCGCAAAGAAGAACAACAAATAATTTACAACATTGAAACATCGTTTTTTTTTGAGTAATACTGTTCCTGGCAAGAACTTCTCCACCATTCTGCTTCTGGTGGGGATCTTTAGTGGGCGGGGCTGCGCGATGCAGCCGACGCGGGCGGTGAGCCAGCAGCTGGTGGAGGTGGAGCCCCAGATGGCAGCTGATATGGACTAAATCTGTGGTATTGACGCGGTCGCATATCGGGCGAGGGTGATCCCGATGACGTGGACGAGGGTGTCGAAGCAGTGGGTGGCGGTGGTGGGGTACGATTGGCTGCAATGGCTGCTGCGGCGGCCTGTGCCTGCGCCTGCGCTTGGGCGGCGGCCTGAGCAGCGACGGCCTGTTGATTGGCGCTAGCCAAAAAACCGGCTGTCAACTGTGGCCATTGCTGCTGGAACATGTGAAATGCGCCCAGTCCGGGTGGTGGTGGCGGTCCGGCTGCTGCTGCCGCCGCCTGATACATTTGCGGCATCATTAGCTGGGCATACGGCGAGTTGCCGCCAAACATTTGCAAATGCTGGCGTGCCTTCTCGAACAGAGCCATTGAGGCGGGGTCACCTTGCTGGGCGAACTGTTGCATCAGGGGATCGGGAAAGAGACGCAGCGGTGATCGCAGCTGTTGCTCCAAAAGCAGAGCCTCCATGGGATCGCGATCAAAGTCCGTGAGACGTGACGAGTCACGAAAGCCTTTGGCAAAGGGATTTGAATCGATTTTCAATTTGGTAATCAGCTGATTCTGATAGGCGGTGACCGCGGTAAAGACAGTCTCGGGAAAGACATAAGTCTTGTGATCCAGTTCCTGCAATTCTTTGGGATTACTGGGTATACTCTGGCCATGACTTAAGCGCACCAAATGAATGCGCGGCTGATAGCGGTGCATGGAGTTGAGCACAATCTGGAATGGAAAGGGGGGAGAAACAAAAACGATGGCATTTTAGTACAAAAGTTGTGCAAGATATTGTAAGCGACGGGTTTTTCTTCGGTATACAACATTCACACAGGGGTTTACATTTACACACGGTTCAGTTTTTACAATGTCAATAGGGTATTTCGGCATAGACTAGGATATGTACATTGATCGTTTGCGCAGTCGACAACGCTTCTGTCAGAAATTAGTCAGCTGTTCGCTGTCATTTACGCTCTCTGGGTACATTTGGATATATGTGCGTCTCGCTCTAACCACTGTGATTTCCTACTGGCAAGTATAAAGTATCTAAACAATGTATATAAGGGTACTATAAGAGGCAGTGCGAATTTTATCTCTAATACTCATTGCTCCATGACTTTAGTTTGTCTTGTCTGTCTTCTTCCATCTGTCTGTCTGTTTATTACTCTCAGTCCATCCATTCTACTCACAGTGTGCGCATTGTCTCTGTCTTACAAATACCTTAACGTCTAACGGCCACTTTCAAACAATTCCAAACTCTACAATTTGAAGGATATATTAAACTATTTTCTCCAAAATGCTAAATAAAACATTCATCCTGAATGAACCTAAAGGAAATTTCGAATCTCACTAAACAAGTTATAAAACTTCTGTTTACTTTATTGAAATGTTTTGACTCCTATCTATAAGGATTTTGACTTAACTTTAGCAAAATTTCTTCCTCCACCCCCCACACCATAATGATAAACTATCCCATCTCAGCGAGAATCTCTGCTCACGAAAAAAATTATCAATCATTTAACACTCATTCTCGGCTATCGCACCCTCGCCATCTACCAGCCAACTTCCACACACTGCTGTGCCTTCAACTCACCTGTCCGTTCTTATCCATTTCGTTATTAGTCAGCTTCACCTTCTCAAAGGAGATAACTTGTTTGCGCAATGCCTCACAGCTGAAGGGACTGTCCGGATGGGCATAGAGACGAGCTGGCGGCGCTGGATCCGCCTTGCCAGCCACCAGCCAAGCCGATCGATGATATGCATACCGATAGCGTTTCGAGTCCATGGGTACTATGTCCAGCAAGACGGCATACCGATCGGCTGGCTGTATTTGACGCAGTGGACCCGAGAAGCTGACGCGCACCGTGGGGAACATGCGTCTACAATAGAGAGAGAGAAAGAGAGAATTAAATGAGATTTTTCGTTGTGAATGCCACTAAAGCCTTAAATTTATCACCCAAAATATTTTTCCCTTTTCTTTCTTGCTTTGACAAGTGCAGAGATTGAGGGAGAGAGAGAGACAGAGAGGGAACAATGAACTCTTCCTCCACTGCATCCTGTGGTTTTAATGTCCCATCTTAAGGCTGCGTGTGACATAACCTGAGCGACCGCCCAACTGTCTGAGGTGTGATTTTTACAATATCATTAAGAGGCCTCTGTGTATGTGTGTGTGCCAGAGGATTGTCCCTAACTAGTTCAGTTTTGGTGCGTGTGTGTGGTCAGGTGGGAGCAAGGTGTGGACAACCCGTGGTCTTCCTAGCCCGCTGACAAGAGCAACGCCCAAAATGATTTTCTTCACAAAGGAAAGAAAAACAAATTTTTGTCTGTTGCAGAAAAAGCGGTTGACTTTTGTACAGAAACAGGTACCGGGGATTGGAAGATGAAAACTATGTATTGGGACCGCACACGGTTTAATGGTCTCTTTTATGTGAGATGGCATGAAATTTTTGTTGATATTGCAAAAATTTTGCAAAACATGTTGAAAGAAGTGCATGACGATGGGAAAATGAAATGGCGTGGCAAAATGTTGTTTGAACATTGAATTTGATATTGGTATTAAAAATTGCCATTTTTATGGCTTAAGCGTTTAGCAACAGTATCCAAAAGGGAGACACGAAATGGACATTGAAAGATTACGTTCAATTAATAATAATGGCCATGGAAGAAGTGATTGGAAACATAAACATAACTAAAGAAAAGAAACCATAAAAGTCTAAGATACAAAAATGGTTAGCAGGGTACGAAATGTATGATATTTTGTTGATTTTAATGTGATTAAGCCGTTACCTTCAACATTTGTATAATATTTCTTCCAAGTGTAAAAAAAAACCACCATTTTATCAAAGAACGTATAAACTACGTTTTCACAAAGCTTTGAAAGTATAGAGCAATGCTACCACTTTCACTTTCGTAAAAGTTTTGCGATTTGAAACCGGTTTTTCGAGCAAATTTGGTCTCGAAATAGCAAAACTTTTGCGAAAGTGAAAATGGAAGCATGGCTGATTGATTTAAAGTCAATTTCAATAATTTTCGGCCTATGCCAAGTTTTAAGCTCTTGGACTCAGCTAGTTGAAGTATGGTCAAAGCAAACCAAAAAGCTTGACTGCTATTGATGATGAGTAAATGGTTTAGTTTCCCCCGAGTTCCATAACAGGTAGCATTTTTATGATTTATTTATTAATATTTTCGATTAAAATTTCATTAACCATGGGTAAGAGCCTTCCTAAGCACACATTTTGGACTCACTTTAACATAAACAAAATCATGACTCTTTTGACAGAACAATACACAGGTTGGACTCAAGCTTACCTATAAAATACCACCACCTAGATAACTTATTTAAACATCTCCTGTTTGTTATATGTGGTTTGTGGGACAAGGCTGCAAAACCTTAAAATTCTTCAAAAGGTTCGGTCCGTTGGCTTAAGCTTAAGATTCGATTCGCGGACTGGTTCATAAGCTTGTCAAACCTTGGTTTATATATGCTTAAGTTGTACAAGAATTGTGCTTCTCTTTTTGGTGAATTGGAACGAATCGGTTAAATTGTCTTCTCTATCTTTGTTTGATACTTCAATCAATAGTCGAATGAACCAAGTTTATTATGGTTATTCTTCGTAACGTATTCTTCTAGGGTTTGCAAAACAGTCTGATGTCAGAAATTGGATAATAGCTACCTTCTGTACCCTATTATGCCGACGTTAGTACAGCAATCATTCAATACATACAATTAATCTAAACCTTTATAACTTTTTAGCAAGCTCTAGGTCAATTAGTTATGATTTTCATCGTAACGTTTCTATAACAACACACGCACAAAGGAGGCTGGTTGATCGTATAGCTATTTCATAAACTTCCAACAGTTCAATCATCAGCGATCTTTTGCCCAACTTTAATGAGTTGGCAGACGCTACCTCATGCCAGAATTGCTAAGACCGCTTGGGAATCCCAAGTCAGACTTGGAGCAAAAATTCTGACAAACAGTAGCAAACCCCAAGTCACCGAAGCTTTGTGTAAACAAATTAAAAAAAAAAAATTTTCTTGTGTAGAAATAGTTGCTTATATAGAAAAAAGGAGTATAAATTTTAAGATAAATAAGAGTATAAATTATTAGTTAAAATACTATTAATTTAGTCTTTAAGGAACTGATTTTTCTCTGATTCGTCTCAAAAACAAGACCTCATTGCTTGGAAGTTTATTTTCCTCTGTCCATTCTACCGCTAAGTTGAAGGAATCTATCACATTATCGATGCTGATTCAGCTCTCTTCTTCCATATGACCCTCGCGCGATTACCTATTTAAATCTAGTGCTTTTACTTTGAGAATCTCGTTTGAAAACCATTCGTTTGTTTCATCGAAATAAAGATTTTAAATGGCTTCATTCGCATGACTTTTTTTTAATGTACATTCGTTTTTGAGGCGAATTCTTCCAAGTTTTCTTTATTATTTTTTATCCTCGCTAAAGTCGTCTTTTGGATGTTGTAGCTTCTGCAGATCTCTGTTGGTGTCTTGCCATCTTCGAGCTTATTTAAAAATTATAATTTTTTTTTCAAAGAAATGGATACTCTGCCTTTCTTCTAAATTTTAACGAAAGAATGAAAATTAAAATTAAAGCCCTGGTTGCTTGTACAGAAATTTAGGAATCAAAAAAGTTGCAAGAATGGTGCTAGTTTAAAAGTTGCTTATTAAGAATGCGTACTGTATTAAAATTTCAAAAATTAGCGCTTGCTTTATTTTCCATCTTGAACTCGTTATTTAGTTATGAATTTATTACCGCATCTTCTCGAAATAGTGCACAGAAACAAGTACAGTATACAAATTCGTATAAACCTGACTCAAGTCGTTTTTGAACCGAACCCTTTACTAAAAGATGAGGTTCGGATCGGGTTCAGGTATGATGAGTCATAAGTATAGAAGGCTCAATTCATGGTAAGGTTGGAGGGACTCCGAAAACGTTTCGATTCTGTACGGGGTTCAGTGTAGGACCGGTTTGCAGCTTTGATTTCAAGGAGGTTCATTTAACTTTCTTTTTAAGATCTTTATCGAATTGACATGAAAAAAATGTGCTATGTAGTCTTTGTAACTTTAGAGCTGGAAGAGTATAGCTAGCATAGCTACTTGGAGCCGAAGTCAGTCGTGTTTTGACGCAAACGCTAGCCGAACTCATGATTGTGTGAATCTGTGAACACTGAATTGCAAGTAAAACGGCTGTGCTGTGGAGAGAGCTCTCTTGCTCACCAACACAAGCACACTTATTTGTCCTCTCCATTTCGCCGGCACTGATGTAGATGCCAGCTGAGGGGCAATGTTTCAAGTCTTTATTTGAAAAACTGGTATATAAAGTTATACCCAGATAAGATTGAGTTGGAAGTGCCCTATAAATATGTGTTGCAAACGGGCTCTGAGCCGAAACAAACTAATAAGACAGTTTCGGTTTTGTTAGCAAATCGCAAACAAAATTGGTGTGCTTTCAAAAACTTCAAATGGAACCGTTATCCGATATTGATACCACTGTTTAGGGTTCAAGAAAAAACGGGATTTCTCTAATTTAGTCAAGGAATGTGCTTGACTTCGGTAGATTAAGAACGTTCTTAGGACACAAATATTTTGTAATGCTCAAAAATTGATTAAGTCGAAAATGACAAAAATTACAGATATATCTAAAGCAGTGGTGTCCGAACTCACACAGTCAAACATTGCGCTTGTGTGTCTAGCAGCGAATCACGAAGTAGACGTCACAACAAACGAAAAAATGCCTCTTGAAGTAAAACAAAAAGACGAACATGCGCATCGTAAGAGAGCAAGCCACCGAGCGTGCTATTTATAGAACACACGTATTCTCTCTCTCTATACGTAAGTCGGCTGCGACGCCGGCAGAATTATAAAATGCTATCCCATGGGATAGGCTTTTGGCAATTTGGACACCACTGATCTAAAGCTAAGTTCTTACAGGCAAATAATTTGACAAATTTTTAGGAAATTTTGATGAAAATTTGGTTAGATTTTCCAAATTGGTGAACTTCTTGGCCATATTTCATCGAATTATTAGTATAGTTTATGTTTTAAGTCCTGCAAATCAGGGCTATTTAGCCAAGTTTTCATCAAAATGTTCTAAAAATTTGTAAAAATATTTGCCTGTGTGAACTTAGCTTAAGACGGGGCTTACACCAGGGCATAGCACAAGCTTAAGAATGGTGCAACAATAACTTTATATGTGTTCTCTCCTCTCTTTCTCTACTATGTCTCTTGCATATTCAAACGCAACGACAAAAATGTGTATGCAAACCGTCGTCTTCAGCGAAGGTTTTTTTTGTTGGCGGCGTATGATTTCATGTGTATCAGACAGCCACGAGCACACACATACTAATATCGGTTTTCTCTGTCAATTTCTTGCGGTTCTTGTTGCTTCACAAATATTTTTCATTTGTATTGGTATCTACGCGGCCGTAAGCTGATTCTGGACACCATTTGTTTTACATTATTCGACGCATGAGACATGATAATCTAGTCGGCCCGAATTTCATCATGTTTCGACTTTGTTATTGTCAAGTTACACATATTGAAAACATAAAACATGCATATGGTGAACCGAACCGGCGGCTTAAAACATCTGTGAACTGCTGAACCAAACCACGACTTATTTCCAAGCGGTTTAAATTCCGCCAAAAATCGTATTTTTCACTTAAATCAATAGAGGTCCCATCTATTAATCTATTTTATTTTCTTTTTCTTTTTTTCTCTGAAGCCTTTTTGAAAAGGAGACGAACCCACTAAGCAGTGAGTTGATTACCAGATGGATACATAATAATAGCCGTGCGAAAAGTGTCTGGAAGTGTAGGTTAACTATGGACTCACTCTTCACTTTCATATGCCATATTGTTTATATGTCATTCAGTTCAGCAGAAACCATTTAGGATAAAACTATTCTCAGACAACTTCATTTCATTAACTTATCTGTCTGCCAACTTTGATTCCACATTGTTTAAACAAAGGAAACGGAAACCATTCCAATTTTAGTATTCTTAAGATTCAGTATCAGTTTTTTGATAAAAATGTACATTGTCTCCGCTTCGCTATTAATACTCTTACTAGTTCCCACCTAGCTCATCTATACCCCCTTCTCTTAAATCTAATGACTATTTACACTCGACTGACTGATTGCGTCTTGCTCGTATGCTTACCTTCCCGTTTTGGTAATGATCATTTCGGTCCCCAATTCGTGAAAGCGATCCCACAGCTCTTTGGTCTCCAAATGGCATTGCACCGGCTTCAGATCATCACAATTACAGGAACCAACAATTTTGGGTGTCTTTTGCACGGGTTCGGGTGTCAGACGTTCCTCGCTGTCCTCGGTGCCCGGGGACTGTGGTGGCGTTGAGCAGCGTCCTTGGCTGCTGGTGGAGCTGGTATTTAGTTGCGATTCAGTGGAGGATTGATTGGCGCCGCGGCCGCTTTTGTGATTTGAATTGAGGTGATGTGCCACATTGTTGTTGTTGTTGTTGTGGTTGTTGTGATGGTGTAGACGACGAGCCTTGGCTGGTGGCTCCTCAGCATCGCTGCAGTCAACGACATCAACGTCAACCTCATCCTCAACCGAAATGGGACCTTTTCGAATTGAAAGAGAAAGAAAATTGAAAATTAAATAAAATGTGCAACTCGGCTGTTGACACTGTCTCGTTGTTGGGTGTCTGGGCAGACAAACCGTCTCTTATGTGTGTATTTTTTTTGTTTTTCTTTAATTTCCGCTCGCTTCACGTTACACTGAAACAATCGTCGCTTAATTGGCAAACTGAACACCATAAATGTGGCTATTAAACAATTTTTTCTACATTGCATAAATGCGAGTTGGACTCCAAGGTGTGCGAGTCAAAACAAATTAGTCAGCTCCAAAGCGAAACAGCGGAGAGTTTCAGGTGTGTGTGTGTGTGATAAGGTGTTAAAATGCAAAATCAGCGAAAAATTTATACAAAATAAATAAAACGCTTCGGCATTTTGCCGTC
The DNA here is from genome assembly GCA_037044535.1 of Lordiphosa magnipectinata. Taxonomy (NCBI): domain Eukaryota; kingdom Metazoa; phylum Arthropoda; class Insecta; order Diptera; family Drosophilidae; genus Lordiphosa; species Lordiphosa magnipectinata. The sequence continues at coordinate 10,191 of JBAMBO010002404.1, forward strand.
GCTAAACAATATTTGCGCCTCATAAAAATTAATAAAAATTAAGCACATTGTTGAAAATTAATTAACATAATTGGCTGCTTTTGTCTAAGCTCGCCACAATATAAATATTAGTATACTCGGTATGATGGATCCATTTGCATATCTCAATAAATGCGCCAACCTGCTCCAACTTTAACGATCTTTGTTGGCTGCCGCTTAGCATTTAATTGCGGATGCCGGCGGCAGCGGCAACGGCGGAGGTAAACGAAAAGTGTGTTGCAAATGTTGTCGTCGCGTCTGAGAACAAGTTACGAGTGAGTGTACGTACAACACATGGATGGATGGATGGATGGATGGTCAATTAAAATTAAATATATATGTATGCCAGCAAATCAAAACACAACCGTTATTTATTTATTGTGCAATCAACTGTCTAGCGGAATGCGTGCTCAACATTTTCAACCTGGCTAATACCTTTGGCACATGTCAAATTGAATTGGATTTGTCTAATTGACATATTTTCCTGGAAATATTATGTCTCTTAGGTCTCTGGTGACTCTGGTGTCTTTGTTAAAGATTCTTCTGTCATCAATTTGAATATTATGGAATGGGGGAGTTTTGCAACCTACGCTCTTGAAATTCTGGTTTTGGTCATTACATGAACTAAGATCTTTTAATCTTATTGTAAGAAAGTAATCTTAAACTTTTTGTGAGTGAGAGAGACCTAAAAAACTTTAAGTTTATACAAATTTCAAACACTAATCAAGCATTTCCTCATCCGAGTTAACCATCCTCAAACCATTCAAAATACTTAAGAAAAGACTTTCTCAATCTTTTGGCTAGAGAGTCCAAGAGATTTGTATATGGCTACTAAATTCACAGATGGCGCCTATAGCTGGTGAAGGTGACCGGTTGAGTACAAGTTGTTAGGGTGTGCTTCACATATCGACGTAGATTTCCGTATGAACTAAAGCTAAGGTCCCACTGGCAAATAATTTGACCAAATGTTGATGAAAAGTAGGCTAAATATTCATGATTGCAGATTTGGCTGGACTTAAAACTAAAACGTTGGTTCCATACGCAAATAATTTAATCAAATATGTTCGAAAAGTTACCTTGTTTGGCCTATTTTGAGACATTTTCAACTAAATTTGTGCAAATTATTCGAATTAAAATTGATTCAGTTTATATGTGATGTGCCAAATATGTCAGAGATTACTAGATCAGGTCGAAAGAAAATTGTAATTATTTGACGATTTTACTCCGCTTGGCTTTTAGCAGTCCATTTTAAACAGTCAAAGTTTCTAAACAATATCAAGTGACCGAAGAGATTTTCGTCACTTCATATGTAAAGTTGGAGAATTTCAAAGCGAAATGAGAACGTTTATATGGAAATCACCGTCGCAATGTGGAACATACCCGACAAAGAAAACTTTTCATTGTATGTTCCATGAGCGGGGTCGAACCAAGGCTTTCAGCGCAGTCAATTTTGATCAAAAATCTAACAAATAATTACATAAAAGCTCAGGCTGGAACGACACATTCAATTATTAAGGCATTTTCTCAATTCCACTTCCACGGCAACTTTTCAAAAGTGAAATTGATTCATGTTTTCGCCACACCAAAACTAAAAAGTTTTTCGTTTTAAAAAGTATTGCTGTTTGGTCGGCCGCTGGAATGAAAAGTAATTGCCTAATTATGCACTCGTACAGTTGCTGTATATAAAGTGAATTTTTCTTATTTCTGTCATAAATTTAGTAATTGATTGAGAAATTTAATTTGCATTTAAGTCCTTAATTGATTTACATAAATTGTTTTTTTGTTTAATGTTTTCAGAATTTGCCACTGCCAGCAAAAGCGAAGAGTGAAACCAAAATTCAGGTTCTCTCATTTCCGACTGTTCTATTTTCGATCGTTTCGCTTGGACTTGTGGTTTCTCTATTTTGTATCTGGTACAGCGATGGTGGAAGAGAGAGTAAACAGGCCTTCAGTGCGGTCAGATCGAAACTGGGCGCATTATTTTCGCACAGCAATACAGTTTTCAGTTTTTTGCCTCGCTCTCGTTGACCAACGCTGATCTAGTGCAGACCATCGCTGCACCGGTACCCCCAGGGGCCGAAGACATTTCTCTATTTACACAAACTCGAGTCGAACGCATGCCTTAGCTGAGACCAAGAGAGTAAACAGGCCTTCAGTAGCTGGCTAATCTTCGATGCGGTCAGATACTCTCACTTTTTGGACAATGCGCGGCGAATTAAAGCTTTCTTTGTCTCGTTTACACCAACGACATTTTAATATAGACTACAAATTGTAACTACGATTATCTCTAAAAGTGTAAAGTGTCATTCCAGCCTTATGTCTATATCCCAGCCAGCACTTTTTGAAATTTCTGATCATCTTAAACAATCTGCGGACTACATTGAGAGACTCAGAGGACTCCCATATCGGCTAGCAAGGCAACTACTTCGCAGAAGTATTAGTAGTAGTAGTAGTGTCAGAGCCAGAAGAAGACTTTTAAGAATCTTCCCTGGGCAACTTCCAAGACGACGTATCTGAACCTGCCATAACATCTAACATCTAACACTAATCTAACACCAATCCTAACATTAATTGTACCATACGAACATTAAACTTTTCCTGTACATCGGCTGGCAAAAAAGAGGTAACAATAAAAATGCTTAAATAAGCAGACAAAACTCTGATCATATTCGAGTCTTTTTTGGGTCCTCAGTTTTATTAAAATAGTCATAAATGCGCTCGTTATCTGATCATAAATGATACTTTTGTCGGCAGAAAATGGTACCCTAGCCGCGACTCTTCATGAAGAGTCGTTTATACCCCGTTTTGCTGAACAGTTTCGACTCATTTTCGAGTCTTCTTCGAATCGTTTTTTAATACACGACTATCAAGCTTTCGCTTTAGATAGCGACCAAATCATGGTGAAGAATGTAAGCACTTGGCACTTAGCCGCTCAGCGTGGAACAAGGGCCGTGCAATGAGTACACAGAAAAAAAAGATTACGATATTTAGTATTATACGGGTATTTTCAGTATCGAATCGGCCTTCATCTGAAAAAAATATCAAGATGATATTATCACGTCCATATGTTTAGGTGCAAATAGCTTTAATATGAAAAATTATTATTATTTCGATATTATTAAAGATAGGGCTGATATTTAATCTTAGTTTTCTTTGCGAGGTCGTGATCAAATCATACTTTTTATGCTTAAAATATGCCATTTTCTTCGGTGTTGCAGCGAAAAACTTGCCAAGTCGGTTTGTGGGATAGAGGGCAGAGGATTTCGATAATTTTCCTTTGCCTAATTTTGATTGAGTCGCTGTAGGGTTTCAGAACTATTAAACTAAGAACAAAAAAACTAACCAGCTACTGAACTATTGAAATAATCAAACTAATAACATGAGACATTGCTCAGTTATTTAATCGATATAGTTATAAGCTGAACTAAACATTTTTCAGCACAGCTTTTCACATACTTCCTCTCTAAGGGCGCGAGCACACATACGGCTGAAAGATGAACTGACGGCAGAAGTTAAGGCTGATGTTGACTTATAACCATCGATCAAGAATGTTTTTTATTTCGGCTTGTACTACTAACGTACGTACTAAAATATCATGGTCATCCGTCAGTTCATGTTTCAGTATGTAACTTATTTGAAATTAAAAAACTCTTAAGACCAAAGTATTCATTCTTAGTCTCAACTGACTCATACCGCACAACAGTACATTAGAATTATTTATGGGTAATAAATAATATAAAAACAAGAAAGTAAAGTTAAATTTGTCTGTGCCGAAGCTCTAATACTCTTGAAAAAGCTCGCTCCAACGGTTAGCGATTTAGACCAAATTTCGCTGATCAGTTTGAAAACATATAATGTTAGCCGAGTTTAAGAAAGCTAACATTGAAAACAAACAATTTTTTCTCACTAAGACTCATTTTCCGAACGACAGCTACAAGAACCGATCCCGGCGGTTCCGACATTTTAGCAGCGTGAGGTCAAAAGAAGACTCTCTGCAAAATTTCAGCTCTATAGCTTCAAAACTGAGGGTCTAGTTCAAGTACAAATAGGCAGACGGACGGACAAAGCTCAATCGACTCAGCTCGTCAGGAATATATATGTATACTTTAAGTGGACGGATTTTTTCTATCATTTGCAAATTTCTAGGAAAAATTATAATACACTTCTCAAGTGTATAAAAAGAAGCTTAGATATTAAATATAATATTTTTATATTCGTCTTTGCGAATCCATAGAACCGAAAAACCAATTCATTGAAATAGTATTTTGAAAAACATTATAACCAAACCGTCTACACTTAAGAACTTAAGCAAGCTCCTTTTTGGGAACTTACATAAGAACCCGTTGATTACTAATGATGTAAGCTCTAATAAGTTAGTGGTAGTAGATCGATGCTTCACAAATCCATCTTGATAGGGTGAAATAATGGAACATCTTGGAAATAACCCAATAATTTTCAACATCAGACTTATTCTTTTTTTTATGGAGAGGAATGATAAAAGATTCCTTCCCCAATATGGGGAAAGAGGATGACACCAAAGGCAATTTAAATAATTTATATAATATATAGGCTTAAGGTCTTAAGACAGGTCTACTTGCATAATATTAATTCCGCAGATGAAAATCGAAACGAGTAACGAGTACAGTATCGATAACTGATTTGGCTCATAGCATTATTTTCGTTTGAGATTATATTAGGATTATGTGATACGTGAATTTCGGTATATACGGGTGATGCTAACGCCAAGTATGAGCTTTAAACGTCTATTGAAACAAAAGCCTAAAGACTCTACGATTGCGATAAATAGTACGTGGAAACAACTTATGGGCATGAAAAATTTAAATTCAAAATGTATTTTGCCACAGCCAGCGCACTAATGTGCTACGCAGTGCAGGTGTGGGGATACGCCAGTTACGAGGAGTTGGAGAAGATTCTCTACTTTTTCGTGAAAAAATTATTCTTCCTTCCACGGAACACGCCAAACTATGCGATACCTTCATATTAACATTCTGTAAAAGCTAGATCAACACGCACTAGATCTCTTCGAGTCCCAGGCACGCGAAAGTCAGTCTAGATATACGTACAGGGTATTGAAGTATAATCTAAATAAAACAAACTATTTCCACGATCAGTTTGATGCGTCAACAATTTCAATGCTATTTAAGGCGCGAACGGAACTCCTTTACCTAAATTACACTCCTTACAGCGCAATCACAAATGACCAATGACCAATGAACCGACAGGATATCTTGCTTGACTACGGAAATCTGTAGTATTAAGTCACGAAGACATGCGGCAACAACGTGGTCCTCTGCATTGAGAATCGATGCAGTATCTCGGGAAGACCGGGGAAGCTGTGTGTAGTACTCTATGGCAGAGGACAGCTTAGCCCAATACTCGAGCATAAAACACTGGAGAACGCCAGGCAAACGGCTTTTAAGCCGAGCCTTTTTTAACTCTATTTTAATTTCTTTAGAATTTGTATTTTAATATTTTACTGCTAAAATAGTGATAAATGTTCATATAAAAGAATAACACTTGAAAAATGAAATAAAGAGAATAGTACTACTGCTACTATTAGGATTATGGAATACCGTAACTGTCAAACCCGCTACGAATAATGTATCCTTATTCAAACAAAATATTTTAAGTAACACCGAGAAAAAAATAATATTTTTCTTATCAATTTTACTCCGACATGAAAATATATCAAATTAATATGTTAAAAATTTCAAATCGAAATTTTTTAAAATGTCATTGTTACATTTTTAGTATCATTCTGAAACTATTTATAACCAATTTAAGTAAATGATATTAATTTGAATCAGTAAGTTATTATTTTCTTGCCAAATGTAATGAAAAATTGATATTTTTGAAAAGTTCATTTTAATCAGGTGAATATCTACATGAATGTGAAGCTATAGTGAACCAAACTTTTATTGGCACGTTTTCCGTTCGTTTTCGCATATGTTTTTGTAAGTTTTATACGTTTGCGTTTTGGAACGTTATTGTTTACGATGATTTTTATGCTAATCTATTGAGATAAGTGTTTCTGAAGTTAATATATAGTATTCTTAAGCTTCGTAAGCTTGATTTTTTGAAGTTTCTTTATCAGACGGAAGTTAGCTTTTTGAATTGCCAATATCAACGATACCAAAATGCGTGTTTTACAGGTCAACTTAAATTGTAGATTTGAAATAAAGTAAGTAAATTCTGAGCAGTTTCTAACTTTCAGTATTGGTTTATCTGACTTTTTTTTAAGGAAGTGCAAATAATAAAATATTTATATGTCTAATTGAACAAAGCTAACTCTCGGAACTTCTTTATCGAGGTAATACAATGATTACTAACGAATAACGATCAACTTTAATCCTGAATTATAAACAGATGGCTTAGATACATAGTATCTTACCAGACATTCTTACAAAAGACAACAGAAAGCACTTTATCATGAATGAAGAAAACTCAAAAGTTAAAATCGAAAATTCTGATATGCTCTGGGAGCGAAAGCAATATCTAAAACGTAGAGCTTTAACGATTATCATCCATTTTGGTAAAATTTCCAAAAATTTCTTCGTCCAAGTTTAAAATTTGAAACCCGAATTTATGTATACATAAGTTTTACACAACTTTGCTTTGCTCTTTACGTTCAGTTTGTCCCCTCGCCTATAAAATCCACAATAATATCGATTTTAAACACAAAATTCTTGAACATTTAAGTACGAATACACTGTTTTCGTATTCAAATTATTCTTTCTATTACTTTTCTTAGCTAAGCACGAATGCATATTGCACCACCATCAATCAGTGTTTGATAACTTGAACAAATCATGGATAAATCTTACATTTTTAAAGCTATGTGCATGTCAAATGTACCATGATTGTATGATTAATGTAATTTCGTACAAAAATTGAACCCTTAAAGTGCAAGTTGGACATCTCTAGTATCAACTCATGGTTTATAAACCGTTTCTGTCTACTTTGCATTGAATTTTTGTTTGATTTAGTTACTGAACTTTTAATTTTATTAAAGTAAAATAGTCTCAAGTCTAACATTTGTCAAAAAAACACTTATTCCACTTTCAATTTTCAACCCAAAAAGGTAATCAGTTCAACTTACTTGCACTGCGCACCGAGGATTCCCGACTGGAGGCATCCTCACGTGCCATTATTGCAGCTATGGAGAAATCCGTTGCAGAGCCGGCGGTATTTTTGGTTCCCGTTGTTGTGGCCGTTGCTGTCCCCGTATTATTGGGTGCCGCCACAGCTGGCACAGGTGGCATGACACCATTGCACAAATAGGGATGTGAACCGACCAGCATTTTGTGTGGATACGGAAATGTACTTTTCTCTGGATCAAGTCAAAGTTTGATTCTCTCGAGTTATCTATGTATCGTTCACTACTTGTCAACACTTTGCAGCATTTTCTGCTATTTTCACTTTGTATCTTTTTTTCTTCTAATTTGTTTTTTCTTGTTTCTCACGCGAACTTTTTTGTATGCAGGCAGGCAGCAGCGCTTTGACGCGAAGAGTTAGCGTGTGTGCGCAACGTAAGGCAGGCGACGACGAACTGAATTGTGTCAGGAACGTGTTGTGGCTTAGAAGCCAGCCAGCGGAGCGGAGGCAGCCGGTGACAACGAATGGCAGCGGGAAACCAGTTTCCCGGCCTGCGCAAGCGAGACAGCCACAGCTGCGGCTGAGAGTGCGACCAGTGCAGATTGATGAGCAGTTGGAAAAAATTCTACTCAAGCTGCGTAGCGGAGAGCGTGAACAACATTTCCAATTGGAAAACTGGCGGGGGAGTGTTCCCGTGTGTGAGAGAGAAAGAGCGAATGAGAGCTCTCTTGCCATTGCACTCGAACGCATGCGCTCGGACACTTGGAGTGGGTTGCGTCGTCGTCGACGCTGTCGTTGACGGCCACTCAGCAACTTTGGCCCGCTCTGCCTTTGCCACCCTCGTCATAACTCATTTACAATTAAAAATGTCGGCGCTTTGCCAGCTCGCTCTCGCATGCGCTGTCCCTCTCTCTCTCTCCCTCTCTCTCTGGCTCATTTATGAAGTGCAAACGTTTTGCTTGCGGTTTTTCATGTTTCCCTTCGTATTTTTTTTAGACAACTTTTCGACGTTGTCGTCGCATTCCATTGCCGTTGCCTTTTGCCTGAGTTATCTTTCCGCTCCGATTTGTCTGGCTGGATTTCGTGGTCTTTGGAGTTTTTTTTTTTCTCTTGTGAGTGTGTTCCATGCAATTCCAACACGTTCCCTTTTCCACTCACTTGCAGTGTCTTTGAGTATTTTTTCTCATAAATTTTTATGCTTGAAGTGTGAAGGTACATTTTATTGGCTGCGGTGGCACTAACACACACTATTTCTGCATACTTCTCTTGTCCGAGTCCAAAGGATATGCTGCAACTTGTTGTTTGATATTTTATGTTGTTTTGAATATTTTTGGAGGGTAAGCAATCCATTTGCGACTGAAATTTTGGAGAAAGTTTGGTCGAACTTAGTTTAATTTTCACATAATCGAAAATTGGAATTATCAAATATTGTTTAAGGGCTTAATTGATCATTTTAAGTCCTAGCTAAGAGGCTTAAGGGGGTCTTTTAGTTTAGAAATTTTTGTTTTCTATTCTTTTTTATTAACTTAAATGCTCTTTTAGGGTCTTAAAAACTTCCTATAAAACTTTGAACAATAAACAAAATAAATTTTTCTTGTTTTTTGAAGCTCGTATATGAAACAAATTTTCATCGACCCTCGTATTTTTGAAAATTTCATGTTTATTCTTTTTTTTTATTCAAAGGCTTTTATAAAAGTAAAAAAATGTTTCTAATTTTTCAAAAAGTTGATTTGAAAAACAAAATTTTACTGGAAAATTTAATGAGATTTTTTTTAGCGCACTTTCACCGAAATTTCTCGATAACTGTTAAAGCGATTTTGATCATTTTTTTTCAATAAAAGCTAACACCCATTTGCATTAAATCCATGTTTGAAATCTATTAAAAATAATTTTAATTTTATCGAAAACAGTTTTCGAAACTTAAAACCCGATTTTCTCGAAACCTTGTTTTTGAATCATGTTCGCACGATAACTCAAGTTTTTCTGGAGAATAAACGGCGCTGTCGTGTGAACCTCAATCATCCCCGAACAAATTTTTTGTACTATTTTTTTGGATACTGGACTAAACAAAAATAAAGTGAAAAATTGATTTTTCATTTTCAAATGGCTGCCAATTCTACAAAAAAATTTTATTTTTTTTTCTGGAGGTTCACACGAAAAAGGCATTCATACCCACTAATTCCTCGATTTTTATTTTTGTTTTCAGATGCAGTATACTTCCGCAATCGTGCGAACATTGGACATACTTTTTTTTGGAGACCCTTCTTTGGGGGCCGAGAACTTCTTAGCCTCACCATAAATTCACTTTTTTAAAATTTTGTATTTTTTTTAATTAATTGCCCTACCAAATACAAAAAACAGAACTATAAAATCTTTACGCGTTTTCTTTCCACGACTTTTTAAAAATTAGGCGAAATTCGGCAGTCTAAACTAGAAGACTCCCTTAAGTAAAGAGGAATATGGCAAAATTGACAAACTACTCAAATACACTTAATAGTAAGATTTAATACTCGTTTATTATCGGAATTGATTTGCTTACAATCGTGCTTGCAGGAAAACAGGCTACTCCACTGATCTTTCAAAAGGAATTTTTGTTTAGACTAGCTAAGAATTTCGTTGGGAAAAAAATACAAATACAAATAAAAGTGATGCTCTGCAAAAATATTGTTAAGCCCGGAGCCTCAAAATAAATACCGCAAAGTCCAAGATCTTCGTTTTCAAAAAACACTGGAGGAGACTTGCTTGGGAGAGACCTTGAAGTGGTGAAAACCTATAAATCGAATATACTCGAAATAACTTTTTCTCACATTCTTTGCTGCGAAATAGTATATTATATATATGGGCATTTCTAAAATGTCGAATGCGATATTCGTACGCGTTCAAGGTGAAGAAAAACATATGCCAAAACATTATTTTATTTTGACAAAAGGCGAAACTTATAGCTCTTGATTAGCACTATAATTGGTGCTAAAGCTGATTTTGGGCAATTGTTCGTTTTAAAGATAATTACAAAGAACCAATGCATTCGCATGCGACAAAAACAGAAGTCGACTTCAAGGCGAACAGTTCAAACCAGGGCTGCAAACCCAAAAAATTTTTCGGAACCTCCGGTTTGCAGGTTCGAACCAAAATTTAACAACGGTTAAGGTTCGGAAATTTGAGGTTCAAGGTTTTTGGGCGTTGGTTTTGGTTCGAACCTTGGTTCGTTGCAAGTTTTACCCAATATATACAAAATTACAATACACCTGACGCATACATACATTGTAAGACTGTAAGACGTAGATTTTAATTGACGTGAGATTGGCGCTCGTTTGCTGGATATGGACTTTCTTCATTGCTAGTGATTAAATCTTAAGTCCGATTGATTATGCTTTCTCGTATGCCCTTTAATCAGTCTTTCACTCACAAAAGCATCGATTGGTGTTTATTCGCCACACTTAGAACTTTTTCTCAGAATGATTTGATCAAAAATGCCTTTGTCTTCTTTTGAAGGTGCCGTATTAAATTTGCTGCATGCCCGTCGGTAGTATTTAGTTTGTGTGACATTCTGATTTTTCAGTACTTACATTGAATGAAAATTTCGTAAATTATAAAAACATTCTGAGTCAAAACTGACTTGTGTGTTTTCAGTCTCTTTCTGTTTCGATTCTTTTTTGCGTCCAATTTTTGGCGCGTGGTTGTGTTGCCAATTAAGCTATTTTTCCCACCAAATATCGACTGTTAAAAATGCGAAAACTTAAAAGAGAGTAGTTTAAAATAGCTAAACAATGTCCAATAATTAGCTAGAATTGCAGTCTCTGGGAAAACTGAATAGTTTTCAGCTTTTGAGCCTACATAGAGAGCATACATAGCTATATATGGTGGAAAAAATAGCTAAATTGGCAACGCTGCGTGTGGCACATACTTCTGTTTGTATTCGGCTGACATGTTTCTGCAGTAGCATGCACCGGGTGGGTTAGATTGGCGCATATGTATATGTATAAGATAAAAAATAAAACGTGCAATACATTGTGCAGTGTACACAGGGTTTTACATTGAATTTGTAGTATATTACATATTAATATCTCTGGAAGTATTGTATTGTATTGTATACGCATACGTATGAATGTATACATATGTACATAGGTAAGCAAACACTGTACATACATATATGTAAGTATGTTAATAACCATTGGAAGTACGAAAAGGAGAAAATAACAATTCGAAGACATTCATTTTTTGAACCGAACCAAAAGCTAGGGTTCGGAACGGGTTCGGGCTCATCTATTTTCGTCCTCGTGGTTCGGTACAGGGTTTGGTTCGCAGTAAAAAATATGTCGGAATTCCGGGTATGAACCGGTTCGGTTCAAAACCGGTTTGCAGCCCTGGTTCAAGCACTGATTTCAGCGAAACCTGCAGGAATATTTGAATGGGACTAATTTTAAAATTTTATGTATGTATGAATCTTAAAAATGTTTTTATAATTTGATTCAAAAATGTTAAGTAGTTTATGTTTTATTCAATTTTAATCACTGTCCCACGCAACATGTCGCATGCGACATTTTGTTTCATCATACTTTTTATGTGGCTTCCATTAAAATGCGAAGAAAAAACTTAAAGTTGATTGCAATCACATAGTTTCTCATGGTTTCTTATGCATTCTTTTTTGACCATTTGTACCCTCAGAAATATGTAAGATAGCAAAAGTAAAAGAAATCTTGAGTCCCCGGTATCAAAAAAAATGGGCAAAATTAATGTTCAAATTAGAAAATGGGCTATGTATAAATGTAAGATGGCCTTTATTAGTTCAATTTGACTGCTTCCTCGTGTAAATTTGACAAAACATAGTGTTTTTAACAACTTTTAAATATATGTATATATAATATGTATGTATTTTCAGCAAATTGCCGAAATATGCTTAATTCGTGGGAAAAAAGGATTTGAAAATTTAGCTATTTAAAAAATTGAAAGCCATTGGTATTAAAAATTATTTAAAAAATCTGTAAATTTACATCCGATCTCAAACTTTCAAATTACTTACACTTAAAAATTATTTCAATTTTGTTTGGCTGCAAAAGGAACTTTTTTGTATCTTCATTTTGTTGCTCAAAACTAGGCCTTGTATACAGCAATTTACTTTATTAGGCTATAAATGGGAAATCGAATAGTTCCAGAGCTATGAACTGCTTTCTCATTTAATGTTCAAAGGCAATTGCTAGTACAAAAATGCCAATAAATCGCGAACCAAGGCTAATTTGGTATAACTGAAAGCGCAGTTCTGTCAATTTTTAGGTCTGTTTTTGGGCTAAATCAATTTTTTTGTGGGTGATTCTAAAAAGGACATCCATAGTCCATTATAGCATCATAAATATCGATTTTAATAAAAATCTAGTCAAGAATTAAGGTTTAACTCCTTCTGGAGGTACCTTAAACCATTGTTCCTTGTACCAAAACCTTAGACCTTGTTCGTATTTGCCGAATTTTGTAGATTTTTATCTTAAGCCATAAAAAACTAAGTTAAAAATGTTGTCGCTGTGTGTTGCAGTTACAAAAGTACCCAAAGAGCGCGAACCGAGGTTTTATTTGAAAAACTGGATATGAGGTGATGCTTACAGAGGTCATAATTTAAGGGTCTTCTAAAAAAAAAAGTTGGATTTTGTCGAACTTATAAGTTTAAGTCCTTTATGCAGTTGTTAAGTAATTACTGTAGTATTTTTTACTTTAGTGTGGAACGTAAGTAACAAAAAAATGTATATTGATTTCAAATAACACATTTAACTACTCCGTAGATGTTACCGGCGATAGTGTAGAGGCTAAAAACTTTGACTGAAGTATAGTATAGACCTAAGCTCAAGTCCTAGTAAGGCATTTTTTTTAAAAAAATAATATTTACATTTTCAATTACAGCATCGCGCATTCGCAATTTATGAAGTGCTAGTTTGCTTACGCGAATTTCCTAATCGATATAGACATGTATTTGTGTCCAACTGCAGCAAAGGCCAGTAAACAATTATAGAGCTTTTTGGAAATGAAAACACGTTTAGAACAACCTCTTGAGAAATCACCATGCGCCTGAGACAAGAAAATTAAAAAATATTGAACCATGACCACAAAAGGTTCCACAAATTTATCCAACAAAGATGCATGTTGATGCTGCAGAATTGGAGTATGTGGTTGATGGTGGCGATTCTATAGAAAGAACCGCTTTATATTCAGCTTCATTGCAAGGATATCAGGATCGACCGCAGGACTTCGTAGGATTTTTACCAGAAAATCTGAAAAGATATGTGAATTTAGAGGACGGCAAATGTGCATGGCAAAATAGAGGCATATATTATTAAACTAACTATATACACCCAGAGCCGCTCGGGTCCTACACTGAAGAAGATCTGTAAAACGGTGTAGACCAACGCCGCGGTGAGCAGGCTCGCCGGCCAAAATGAGAGGACAGACAAGCGAAAATGTGCTTGTGTTGGTTAGCACTAAGTCAGAATTCTCCAGCCCTAGCCCCTAGGGTCCGAACATACTCGCCAATTCACATCGAATGCTTGCCGAAGTCATCCATCACTGTGTGTTAGAGAGAGAGACACAGTCATATTTCTCTCGCGCTCTCTTTTTGGGGAACCCTGCACTAAATACTACTACCGATCAATCTTATAAATAGTTGGACTCACGTTGTTTTTATTATACTCTGTACCGAAGGTACACAGAGTATATTAAGTTTGTGCAAAAGTATGTAACAGGGAGAAGGAATCATTTCCGACCCTATAAAGTATATATATTCTTGATCAGCATCAACAGCCGAGTCGTAATAGCCATGTCTGTCCGTCTGTCTGTCTGTCATATCTCCCACAGTTTTGTAGATTCGTATCATTTAAAGATATTTAGTTATCAAGATTATTTATAGATTTGCCTAAGGAATGATAAAGATCGGATGAACGAAAGGCGAGTTATAAGGAAAACAAACAATTATGATGGGTAGCACCTGCCGCAAGGGCGATGGGCAGCACTTCACACACTTTATGGCTGACTTGCCACGTTGTGCGGCTTCTAGCTTAAAATGATCAGATATTTACAAACTTTGGGGGTACAGAGTATGCAATAGTCGGGCTTGACCGACTTTCTTTCCTGTTTTTTGATGTTGTTGTGGCCAAAAGTGTGGTCTCTGACAACAATGCACGATTCCTGTTAACAATCACAGCTTAGGATATCTTATTCTAGAGGATAATATTAAAGAAGCAGGAAGAAACATGCATGAATATACTGTGAGCTTTTGACATAAGAAGCTGTACCCATTGTTATTGTAGCTTACTAGTGACTTTCTCACTTCGCAAAATGCTAGGTTGATTGAGCAAAGTCCTGTGCGTTATCGTTTCGCTATTTTCTGTGCCGAAGTGTGCAAGCAATTCAAATCACACTTTCTCAATTATGGCTTTGCGTACAGTAATAAAAAGTGCTAATCACTGATTTCATGCGACCTTTACTGCAACTGCCCGTATATTATTCCGCATACGAGGTTATATCGTTTGCTATCGGAATAATTGGTGACAATTAACATTTGAATCGATCACGGGGCAAAGCTCTATATATACATTTTTGTATATTAACAAGTTCTAGTCACACACTTTCGCAGTTATTACTTAACTTGGCCCAGTTACAATAATTTTTGCCTCTAATTGCGAGCAAAAGTAAATGCTGATTGCGGCACATTAACAATTGCTGTGCCACCCATTTTTCGTTCGCAATGGCTAAACAAATACGTGTGTATGTATGTATGTATGTACGTGTACATGTGTGTGGCGACCCTTCGGAGCACCATTCGAGCCATTCCGGACATGCAAATAGAGCGACGCCCCTTCGCTTGCATTTTGTGCTATAATTTTGTATAATTACACAGTTTCTTTTGAATTATTTGCTTATGCTTTTTTTTTTGTTTTTGCGATTTGCTTTGCATGAGGCAACACCCCTCCTCATAGATTTAGCAATGTCAACAAATTGCCATTTTCCACATCTGAAGCAAGTCAAGACCTTTGTCAGTGCCAATTAACCCAAGGGAGAAAATGACTAAAAAATGCAAGAAAATGGCAAGTGACAGTTCATCAAATTCATTACACGTCAAAGGCCTCCAATTAGCTGGTGAGATTTTAACAAGGAGCAACAGCGACTAACAAGCACACTAATCCCGCTTATCCTGTGCCCGGGCCAGGACTCGGCTGTGTCGTGTGATTTTTGTAATTTGACACTTTAACATGAAAAGAGAGCAGACATTTTGACACTTTCACCAAGGCGGGAGAATACTTCGTGTGTGTTCGCCTAAGTATTTCCTTCCCAGGACCCTTGGCTACAGACTGAGTGTGTGTGCGTCAGTGGCAGACGCGTATGTCACCAAAATGTCAAAAGCCTTGGGACACACACTTACACACAAGTTGTGAAAACAAAAGCAGCCGCTGCCCTTCTAATTTATAGATTCTCATTTTCGGGCTGTGCCTCCTCCAAGTGCCCACTTGGCACTTGTAAAAATAAACAATTTCGCTCGTTAATTAGTTCAGTAAACTGTCTCCTTGGACTTTCTCCTTGTTATTGCCTCCATCCACTTAAGTGGGTTGCCCTTTGTCGGCCTGTCCAGCGTCCTCCTTCAAGGGGCCATCAATATTTTAACGAGCTCTTTGGGAAATCGAATACTTTCACTTTGAAACTGGCCGCCAGGACTTGATGTTGCAGTGCAATTCGCTTTGGTTGGTGGGCTACGTTTAACAACAGTGGAACTGTTTGGTACTCCAATTCCTTTCATTGATGAATGATTCAAATATTCATTAGTTGCATATCTGTGGCACTTCCGCTTTTTGGTTTGAAATAACACTTTACTCAGCATTTAAAAGGGTTTATCAAGAAGGTTTTTGTTTTCTCCTCTTGAAACACACTTGACTCGCTGCAAAGTACTCCCCAGTGCAGGGAGAGGCACGTGTTCTTTCCGCTTGCCACTTATGCGATAAGCCGGAAGCATAAAATACTTTACTTTTCTCTATTTATAGTGTTTTTCCAATTTGTGGCAAGAACATGTGTTGTTATATGAAAAGTCAGTCTTGCATGTATTGTACAATGATTTGGAAATATTGAGCAGAATGATCAGAATTTGTTAAAGTTTTCACTTTTCGAACTCGGTTTCGAAACCATTTGTATCGACTGATAAGTATAATTAACAAGGTAGAGTGCGAGAGGGGTACCACATGTGAGAGCACGTTGACATCCCCTTATCATTCAACTGCATGATACAATAGCTGCAAGGTAGCGCACTGCTCAGCTTCGATATTCTCAGTCGGCGTGGGTTCGATGACTCAAAGTTGCAGTCTGGGGTATCGAACAGACATGGTCCCCTTCGATTTCCTGATGTACTGCAAAAATTCTATGGAAAGCTGTCAAAATTTTTAAGTAATGACTGAGCGGCCCAGGTTTTTGTGTGTGTTGTAGACAGGGTTGCCACTAGGAAAAAATAAAATGTTCCATAAAAATTTGGAAAGGCTCCAATTAGGAAACAAAAGCTCCAAAATATATTTCAAAAAGCTCGATTTCAATAAAAAAAGATCCTGAAATTAATTTAACAAACAAATTACAGGGAATTATGGTTTTTTTTTTATAACTTTATTTATAATACCTGAAATATAAACAAAAGAAAACTAATTTTTATAATCAAAAGAAACAACTATAGCCCAATTCTTTTTTTTAAAAGACTAACATAAGAAAGTTATTCAAATAATTATTCTTATACTTATTCTTGTCTTATTAATGATCAAAAGGTTCTTCATTGAGTAAGAATAGAAGTAAATAATTCAATCAATTCAACAAACTAACAAAGCGCCGAGGGATGACAGAATATCTGTTGAATTTTTTAAGAACGCGACGCCAAACTTCATAGAACTGCTAACACAAGCCAACAATCACATGTACAATGAAGGGACCTTCCCAGACTCGTTTAAGCATAGCATTATCTTCCCAATCTATAAGAAGGGAGACCCTTCTAACGCCAGCAACTACAGGGGAATATCTTGCCTTAATGTCATGATGAAAATTCTAGCCGGAGTGCTACTGTCCCGCTTGACTGAATGGGTTAACAAGATGAATCTACTAAGTGAATTTCAGAATGGATTTCGAAAGGGCTATTCTACAGTCGATAGCATCTTTGTCCTAACTTCAATTGCTCAGTCACAAAAAAAGTTGTATATATTTTTTTTATTGACTTTAAGGCAGCTTTTGATACAGTGAACAGAAGAAGCCTGTAATACAAACTGAGCAACATCGGTCTATGTACTAAAATGCTCAAGGCAATAGTCCAGTTGTACGACAATAACACAGCATCGGTTTGGGACGGTTCCAGACTTTCTGACTGGCTTAACACTAACTGTAGAGTCAAACAGGGGTGCATTTTAAGTCCACTTTTATTCTCACTAGGCGGGGCTACCTTTGCTGGACAACTATTCAAAGTGTTGATGTACGCCGACGACATGTGTCACTTTGCCGATTGTCCGCAAATGCTCCAGGAAACGATTGATAAGCTACACGAATATTGTAGAGAATGGTGCCTTCAAATCAACACGGACAAATCAAAAATCATGATAATTAGACAGGGTGGCGGACGTTACTCACGATTAGAAGATTGAACGATAGATGATGTTACCCTTGAAAGGGTGAAGAGCTATAAATACCTAGGAGTACTAGTGACTCACAATATGTCATTTAAAGCTCACCTCTGGGAGAAACTGAAAGATGCAAAAGTGGCGTCATGGAAAACTTTGCTTAGTAGGAAAAACGTCAAGCCAAGCACAAAATACGCAGTCTTCCAAGCGGCTGTAAGTGCAATCCGGCTGTAAGCGGCTGTAAGCGCAAGTATGGGGCCATTCATCCTATGAATATGTCGAGCGCCTCCTCACTTTCTTCATCAAAAACAAGTATTTAGGCTCCCCTAAACTTCCCCAAATTACTCAATATTTATAGAAACTTTTCTGCCCTCGCTATTCACGTACTCTTTGCATACCCATTTCAACTACGTAACCAAAATAATGAAGTTTGCCAAAGATCATAGATTGGCAACTTCGGGGCGAAAGATCCCAGTTCTTTGAAATATGGTCTAAAATCGCTAACGATTGAAAACCATCTACTGTGGCAACAAGCCCACGCACAAATCATTGCCAAAATCTGCGAAGTAGAAAGGAACGGATTTATTGCGCAAGCACAAAGGAGCACAGAAAAGACTCTGTATAAATTGATTTTCCACCTCACAGAAGTAACACTCGGCATGACTGTACCCTCTGCAATATGTGTGCCCAAGAAGATGTGGCTCACTTTGTAGGAATCTGCCCCATCTTAAAGGAGATACGTATGTTGCACTTTCAGCGTCTATATCTATCGGAAAACGAACTTCACGATCTGCTCAACGGAGTAAATTGGATAGCTCTTGGAGCGTTCATCAAAGACGCTTTGCAATACCGCCACAGCATAATAACCGAATTGTTCTAGACCATACCTACCTATAACAGGCTTCATGCAGCAGCTACATCATGCTAACATCAACGGACGGTTTTTTATATAACCATGTTGAAAACATGAAAAATAAACTAGACTGAAAAACTTTTTGTATATTTGAATTACTTTTTACAATTGTAATCAGGTTAGCCAGCTATAGTTTAGGATTTACGTGTACAGTATTATAAATAAAAACCACTACTTCAACTTATTCAATCAATAATTTCTTTTAAGTCATTTGTTGACCAAACATGAAAATCTGTATGTGAACTAAGCTCTCTACATAGCATTATATTAGTCATCTTAGCTTTGTTTCAATTAAACTGTAGAAGCAGAGAAATGTGGCAGTGTTGTAACACAGCTATTTCGGGATCTGAGTCATAAAGGTAGTCGAAATGGCTAAGAATTGGTACAGTTCTGGCGTTATCTTTAAAAGGGATTGAATGTCTTCTCGTGAAAAGTCGAATCTTTTGCATATTTGGAAAACTAGCTCCAAACTGGGCTCCGGGCAAAGTATGAGTAGATGTTTCGACAAAGATTTTTGATATCAGTTGAAAGTTTTTAGGCATAAACAAAAAGAATGGCGAGTGCATTTGAAATAAAATAGATTGGTATGTTTAATATGGCTTTGGTGACATTTTTTCAATAGGTTTCCAAGCCGATTAAACTTTGTAAAGGAAATTTATTTCTTTCGCTATTTTAGAATCTGGAACTCGTGACAAATTGACCTATAATATGAATGGCAGATTATGAATTGCAAGTTACCTAATGAGTGCATACTCGGCGTTACAAAGTTGCTCAATAAGCTTTCTGTATTAAAAATTTCCAGTTTCGCTTAATTTTGTTTAATTTTTAGTTGGTTTTTTAATTATTGAAAACCAAATTTTCACAAGTAACACAAATTGGTCGACCATTTTACGGAATTTGCGAATATTTCTATACGGAATTTGCGGGTAGCGGTTGCATTAGTGCTAAACCAAAAACAAAGTAAATAATGTGGCTTCAAATAAATAATCTTTATTGCTAGGATTGCATTTTTATCGATATTTACTTATCTAATGGTTCAATTCTATACATGTGAGCGGATTGGACTAATCTGCTCCTTTTATTTACGGTTCTTATGGAAAATATATAATTAGGTTTGCAGTTAACAGTAATAAGTGGTTAAAAAAAGTCAGCTTTTGATTTAACACACGGCGGCGGCTTCTCGACTCTTCTGCTCGACTGCTGCTTCTCTGCTGTGTCTGCTGTTAATCCTTTGCTTTTGGACTGCTGTTAATTCTCTGTTGTTAGTCTGCTGTTAGCCTGCTGTTTCTGGTTCTCAAACTCCGCTGTAAATCTGCTGCATGAACCTTTATCGCTTTTTACATGCATTATACATCATATTGTATATTCTATACATTATGTTAGTTAAAATTTCAGTTTTCAATTTGCACTTTTGAATTATGCTAAAAAATGCTAAAAAAAGCTCCATTTTGCCAAAAATGGAAAAAATATCCATTTTGGAGCATTTGCTCCAAAAGTGGCAACCGTCGTTGTAGCCCTCTGGTTCGATAAATTCTCGCGCATGAGAAAAGGCACTTCCGGATGCGCTACCTTGAAGTTATTATATCATGATGAAAGAGGCAGCCTACTTGAATGACTTCACCATGTATAATTACATCATGGTTGACCAGAGCGAGTGTTTGTTCATATCGACATCAACCAAAACTTATATAAACAAAAACTTGTTTAAATTTTAGATTTATTCTTCCATAAACTTATTTTAAATAGTATTTAAATATTTCATTTTTATGTCATATTTAAAATAGATAAATATAGCTTATGCGTATGGAAACAGTGGAGTCCGAATACGATTCTTAATTTAAGAAACCCTGAAAGCTATCGATTAAAGGTTAATAGTAATAACAAGTAAGAAAGTCGCTCATGCCCGACTGTAATATACTGTGTACCTGTAGGAGCAGCTGAAAGCAGCGCTGCTGAACAATAGATGGCGCCACTACTTGCATTGAACAATGAGGGATGTTCAAAACTAACCAATAGATGAGGCCACTACTGCCAGGGCGGGGCAAGTAACTTTCTTTTGGTCATAACTTACGTATCGTTCATCTGATATTTATCATTTATTTTGGCGAATCGATAAATAATCTTGATTGCTAAATATTTCAAGATAATCCAAACCATCTATATACAAAACTGTGGGAGATATGACGATTTTTATAAAGTGCGGGGGCTTGGCAAAAATTGAAAATAAATTTGATATACTTTATATCCCCTACATGTCAAACCTCTATCTCTTAGCATCTCTGAGATCTGTGCGGTCATACAGACGGAATGACAGACGGATATTTCTATCGACTAGGCTGTTGATGCTGATCAAGAATATATATACTTTATAGGGTTAGAAACGATTCCTTCTCCCTGTTACATACTTTTGCACAAACTTTATATACTCTGTGTACCTTTGGCTATTCATTATTCGATTTTTATGAATTTTTCAGAGATTATAGATATAGCGAATGTAAATGTGACTTTGAAAATTTAGATTGATATCTTTAAAATTGTGGGAGTTATTCAATAAATTTTTATTGTGGAACTATTGTTAAAAATTTTTGATCATACTTTTAGATTGATATAGTCTTACGTCAAGCCCGATGAACTCTTAAAAAACATGTTCAGCATATTCTTTGTTGAAGTCAAATACATTTTTAAATCGACCCCAACACATTCTTGAAGCAAAATAAGAGTTTGTAAAAGCACCTACTTAATGATCTTGGTTTAAGCCGAAAATATTTTGAATCTATTTACGATTTTTTCTTTGATTTGGGGTCTCTGTTTAGAATCAAAGAAGGCTGGTAAGCTCCAAGAGCCAAAATCTATATCTACTATCGCTCCATAAGCAAAGTGTTAAAACAAGAGGAGAGTTTGAAGAATAGATAGTTCGCATTTTTCATTGAACACTTTTTGGAGCTTGCATCATGAGTTTATTTTGTACTCAATCCAAGATATTTAGAACGCGTTCTTAATAAGTTTTTTGGCTTACTGAAAGTACTTGACACAAGAACGTTATTTCTGATTTTTTCGATTTTCGGTTTAATTATGTTTCGTACTTTAAGTTTAAGTAAACATGCTTGAAATTTGAATAATAAATCGGTACAAATTCTATTCGGATTGATCTAGAACTCTGACAGTCCTTTTTTTCTGAGTGTACTCTCTGAGATCTAAGTGTTCATACAGACGGACGGATATCGACTCGGCTGTTGATGCTGATCAGGAATATATATCCTGTATATGGTCGGAAATGTTTCCGTCTGCCTGTTACATACATTTGTACGACTTTAGTATATCCTTATCGCAAAAAAACAAACTGTGTTTTGCTCTCTAGGTGATGTTCCACCGTGATTCTATGAAGTTTTCCTACAAGAAATCAGATTTCCCGAGGTCATTCCAACACCCAAAATATTGCAACCTGTCGAAGTCCTGCGGAACCGCTCGTAAGGGCAAGCACTTCGACGTCCGTTTCCTGCCGAGGTGCTTACATACAGAATCTAACTTGTCTTAAATTTCCTCCTTTTCACTCTACCCTCTATCTCCCAATCTTTCTCTCGCTGTTGGTGCCGCTTTGTCTAGCCAGACGGAGATTTGCCAATCATTTCTCATCTTTTATGATGCGCATTTCCTTCGCACATTTTGTGCGTTGTGTCCTGTGGCCTGTGACCTTTAATACGATGTGTGTACATTTTGGTTTCCTTTTTGTGGTCAGGCAACAAATATTTACAAAATATTTTCCATTATACACAAATTTGTTTGTCCAGTGAACGCCCACCAAAACCAGAAAACCAGTTAGTTTTCTGGGTGTTTACGGGCCAACAAAATTTTGTTGGAATTTATTAATGAAACTCATTGCGATGTGCCCTGGGGACCCGATCTCGTCGGAGTGCATCTTCAAACCAAAGCCGACGCTTTGATAAATGTCGGCTGCCTGCCAGGGAATTGGCTACCGGGGATGCTTTTTAGGTGTTTTGTACTTTTTCTCTTAGCCCGGTAGCAATTCCGCTAAAAGTCATTTGTTTATGCAAAAAAACACGGAGAGATAGACAAAGAGAGGGAGAGCCCTTCTAGCCAGACCACAAGGAATTGTTTGAATTTCTGGGAATTCCTTTGGCAGTCGCATAAATCTTTGCCAACTTGCCAGAGTCATGCTCCTGGGCCTCTCATTGGGTCTGTGTGTGTGTGTGTAACAATTGTCACACCTTTCGGCGGCCACTCAGCAGTCAGGCACTCCGCTCCCCCCTGGCCATTATTCTGTCTCTGTGTGTAATTTGACTCATTAACAATCCGCATTCGAAGCCAAATCCGAGTCTCAATCTCTGAGTCTGTGTGAGGCTGGGCGAAGGGTTGTTGTCCCTGTCTATGCCTCCACATGCCACATAAATCACAACTTAAACGATGCGTAATTTTGTTAAATAACTTGAGGCGCTCTCAAATTTATTTATTTATGTTTTTCCTTTTCTGCCGCAGCGATTTTCAAATTTATGTCATTGTCGGGCAACGCCTTTAACCCAAATCTGGTTCTCATTTTTTTGTGGTTTCCACTCTGGGTTAAATGCAATTGGACTCCGCGCTTAATCTTGCTTCGATAACCACCGCGTCAAGCGCCACGCCCATTTTATGCACCTTAACACTAAATTTACATATCCATTGCCATCTGTCGGTCGGCCGCTCATTTTATAGGCCAATTACAGACGCGATTTCACATCGCAAATCGGTTTTGTTTTGTTCAAGTTTAAGGATTTTTTGTATTTTTTTTTGGATCTCGAGCAGCTGCAAAAAGTTTCTTATGGCCTTGCCAGGGATTGGTGCATCATTCGGCTGAAGATTACAGCCCCATAATTATACACAGGCGCATAAAATGAGGGCAGTTTTATTCATGGTTTTAAAATTACTTTGTTGCACAATTATTAATACCCAATGAGGATGATAATCATCTTACAAAGCGCAATTTTAACGGAATACTACTAAATAAAATCCAAAGATATTACTCCTGTTGTTAGCTATATATAAGTAAGTATAGAAATTATGTTTTTGAAGTGTTTCTCAATGAAAAACTTTGAAATGCGAGCCGTCTTTGACTTATTTGAAGCAGGTTCATCCGGAATTGTTAATTTCTTTGCATGTTCCTTTGTCTTTGGAGCTGGGTTCGAATTGCTGATTGAATATTAGCAATATTCTGACATTTTAAGGGAAGGGTCTAACCCTGGGGCCCATTTTTTAATGTGTCGCGAAATATTGAAATAGTTCTATATTTACTACAAATTTTTCAAAAAGTGGTTTCGAAATATTATCGTTTAAAGTTTTGTTTCTTTTTTCGAAATGAAATGACTTCCATTTGAATTAGAATTCGAAAAGCGAAAATCGACGGGATTTTTGCATTGTACATTTGCATTACAGATATTGTGGAAGGGTGTGGTGCAGCGGGTAGTGTGTAAGCCTGCTGTGCGGGAGCCGTTTGTTCAATCCCACCTCGCCTATGATTGGAAAAAACAGTAGTGATATTTTCGAACGTATTATTTTCATCTTAATCATATCGGATTCAAAATTGATATGTGGAAATGACTTCCATTTCATATCAATGTTTTTCTCGGTGCAAGTAACTTCCATTTGTGAGGGTAGTCAAGCCGTCTGTTGTCAATGCAGTTGACAAGCTAAGTTTGCTCGTCATATTAGCCATCTGCTCGTCGTGTATTTTTGGCAACACTGTTCTTAGAATTGTTTTTCGAGTAGGCATCTTATATCCTGGGCACTGTGAGACATCTTCCAGCTCCCTAAAATCTGGTTCCTCCGCTATTCTCAGTGATCATTCGAGCTATTTCAATAGCTCACAGAGCAAGAGAGACTGAACAAGACTCGCTGAACAAAAATGAACAATTGAAAAAGAATATGTTCACTTGTTCAGTTTAATGGGCAACTCAGTTTCGTTTACTCACTCATGAACAACCAAACACTACTGACGAGCATAGTTGATATCGTCAGTCTGTTTCTATGCTATTTCCTCCATCAGTTTAAAAGCTATAGCCGTTTTTGGAAATATCTTTCAGCTCTCATAACTCAGCTCTAGATTGTATATTGTCACAAAGGTCTTAGTCCGGAGATTATGGTGACTGCGGAACTCATTTGGATAGGTTGTTTGATATTAACCAAATATGAATTTGGGAGAAATTGTTTGAATCTAGTACTGGCTGAATGTTATTGTACATTTGCTTGACAAAAATACTGCAAAATTGATTTTCCGCGATATCTTGAAAACAAGAGCTGTGTTATCGATTTGCTGAGGGAATGATAAAGATCGGATGAACGATACTCAAGATATGAGAAAGAAAAGGCCTGTTAGCACCCCCCTCTCGTTTTAATTGTGTTATGATTTTGATATTTTTTGTGGGAGATATGAAGTTTTTTCCAAATTGCGGGGGCGGAAGGCAGCGTTAAAAAAATTTTGAATAAACTTGATCTGTCTGCAAGTAAACAATGTATATGTCTCATTCATGTCGAACCACTATCTCTCACCATCTCTGAGATCTGTTTGTTCATACGCACAGACGGACGGACTGACATGGCTATATCGACTCTCCTGTTGATGATGATCAAGAAGATATATACTTTATAGGGTCGGAGATGCTTCCTTCTCCCTGTTGAGTACATTTGCACAAACTGAATATACTCTGTGTACCTTTGGTATAGAGTAATAAAAGCCAATCGAACAGTAATGTTAACAGCACAGGATTACAAAATAAGGCCAACTTTTGATGTAAAACATCATTAATTTCGGTACGGAAGATTTTAGTATGAGTAAAATTTGATTTCAGCGTCACGTGACGCTGACGTCATGTATATAAGGGGCGGCGAGAGGGGGAACAGTGACTTAAGAGTGACTGAACAGTGACTTAACAGTGACTTAACAGTGACTTGGCAGTGACAACAGTGACTTAACATTGGTTGACTGACGGGGGGAAGAGGGTTTTTGAATTATTTCAAAATTTCAATTTTAAGATTGAGATTATTATTTCTGCCTGTTATTTTTTTGCGACTGTTGTTTTCAAATATCTATGGAGCAGCACAATAAACAAGACTTACAGAAACAAGAAAGAAAGTCGGTCAAGCCCGACTATAACATACTCTGTACCCTTACACTCGCATTTGCTCAGGAGTCAGGAGTCGGTGCGCTCTCTAAGTTTCTCTCTCTCTCTCTTTCTCTCTCGCACTAAGATTGCCTGTGTTGAACGGTTAGGGTATGTTGCTGTGGTTATTGGTGGGGGTGTGGGTGGTGTTAAGTGGCCGTTTTTTGCCCATAACTTGAGTATCGTTCATCCGATCTTGATCATTCCTTCAGCAAATCGATAAATAATTTTGTTTACAAGGTATCTCTATATATCGAACGATCTATCTCCAAAACTGTAGGAGATATGACGTTTTTTCCAAATTGCGCGGGCGGGAGGAGGCGTGGCAAAAATTGAAAATAAACTTGATCTGCCTGCAAGTATAAGAAATATATGTCCCATACATGTCAAACCTCTATCTCTTACCATCTCTGAGATCTCTTCGTTCATACGGACGGACGGACGGACGGACAGACGGACGGACGGACAGACGGACATGGCTATATCGACTCGGCTGTTGATGCTGATCAAGAATATATATACTTTATAGGGTCGGAAACGATTCCTTCTCCCTGTTACATACTTAGCACAAACTTAATATACTCTATGTACCTTCGGTACAGAGTATAAAAAAGGAAAAACACAGCAGCAAGTGATCTTGTTTGTAGTTCTTCTCCCTGTTAGTTTCTTCTTTTGAAAGATAAGCCCTTAAAATTAGCATCACATTTCACAGCAAAGCCTCGTGAGTGTTAACGACACTCACACCTACTGTTTTAACAGAGAAGTTAGCAATCGTTCCTTATGTATTTTTGGACGCTGAACTTAAATCAATTATCCGTTTTCTCGTTTATGGGCGGTATCCACGGTTCGCCAAAAAATTTCTTGTGAAAAAGTTGTTATTCCGCAGATTCTTAACATAGTCTGATAAGACTGCTGAACTCGAAAATGGTATTGGGTAGCGGTCCCTGGGTGGTCAAATAGCACTTGGCCACGTAGTCGGGGCCCTGTCAGGGAAACGTTAAGAAATGTAAGTGATTTATAAAGTTGAAGTTTGGTTCGCCCATTTGTTACCTTGATAAAATTGGGATTAATGTAGGGCACATCCTCGTTGCCCGATCCGCTTCTGCTCGGTCACCTGCAGGGGGTCAACTGTGGATGCACTATCCGCTATATTACCGCTTGATAGGAGGCCAGCAGTTCGCTGTCCACTGAACTGGGAGCGGGCATTTGGCTTGTGGCCGTTTTACTGAACTGATTGAGGGGACTGGAGTGTGAAGTGTTTGAATGCTGGCCAAATAGATTTTAAGCTCCTCGCTTGTGGTTTGTGGTGACAGGAGACGCCACATGATGTTGCAGACCGTGCTCCGGTCCGCCGGTGTTCTCTGGCGGGTTTCGGAGTGTTTCTTATCCGCCAAGTCCCGCACCTCGCACATCGCTCCTCACTTTCACGGCGTTTATTAAATGCAGCTTGCCCGCCATAGAAAGTGCCATTAGGCGACGCTTTCTGCACGAATCTTTTTTATTAACCTATTTTTCTCACGTCTCGGCAAAAAAGAGGCGTTAACAGCACTTAAAGGCGATGTTAACTTTGAACATAACGTAGTGGCAAACGTAAGCATTTTTCGCGATTGGTAGAAACCGAATATGAAACGGCCACACGAAAAAATTCCTTAGCAGTTTTTATACCCGTTACTCGTAGAGTAAAAGGGTATACTTAAGTCGTGCAAATGTATGTAACAAGCAGAAGGAATCATTTCCGACCATATAAAGTATATATATTCTTGATCAGCATCAACAGCCGAGCAGATATAGCCATGTCCGTCTGTCCGTCTGTCTGTATGAACACCTAGATCTCAGAGACTAGAAGAGCTGGAGCAACCAATTTTGAAATGTAGACTCCTATTGTCTGCACGCAGATCAAGTTTATTTCAAATTTTTGCCACGCTCATCCCCGCCCCCACAATAAAAAATGTAGAATAACTCCCACAATTTTCGATCTCAAATTTAAAACTTAGATTTATATTCGCAACATCTATAAGCCCTGAAATTTTCATCAAGTTCGGATGATAAATAGCCGAGTTAAAAAATGTTGCATACTTTTCGGCTGTCCAACCTCAGGCACACAGGGAGGCTATTAAACATTTGTTTTCATGTGTAACGGGTATATTGAAGTCGGTTAGAGCCGACTTTAACTTACGCTCTCGTTATTATCCAATTCGGTAAAATGGTTTAAAGTATCGATGTGCTTTCTGGTCAAAGACAATCTGAATAAAAAAACGGAAGTGATTGCAAAACCCTGAAGGTTGCTTAATACAGAGTTGTCACACATTGGCCACAAACAGTGAACTAAGTGAACAGTCAGGCCATACTGAAGTGTACAGCTCACAGAACAACTTACATAGTAAGAAGGACTGAACAAGACTTGCTGAACAAAA
This sequence comes from Lordiphosa magnipectinata, assembly GCA_037044535.1. Taxonomy (NCBI): domain Eukaryota; kingdom Metazoa; phylum Arthropoda; class Insecta; order Diptera; family Drosophilidae; genus Lordiphosa; species Lordiphosa magnipectinata. Next base: position 38,410 of record JBAMBO010002404.1, read on the forward strand.
ATGAATTGAAAAGAACATGTTCACTTTTTGAGTTTAGTGAACAACTCAATTTTGATGAACAACCCTACACTATTTTTTAGGCAGAATAACGGGTCACACGGGACAATCGGGCCATCGGTGTTAGCGGTTTAGTAACAAATTAACTATTTCGATTTTTTTTTTTGCAACATTTTTCGTATTAAATAGGCGTCGAGTTTTCACTCAAATTGAAAAACAGGCAACTTCGTAAAACGTAGCTGAACTTTATTTAGTTTGTGTTTACCTCTCATACCGACAACACTTTATACTATTAATATTTATATATTTTTTTTATGTTTTATTTAATGTTAAATTTTACCCGCTTGCGCTTACACACCGATTTCTTTCCCAGCCTGGTAGCATTTTCGCTGCCACTGTCGCCTTCAGTCTCGGATTCATTGTCGCTGAGATATATATAATATTCTTTTCTTTTATTTTTCTTTTCTTTTCCAATTTTTTAAATATTAAGATAACAAATCGCAATTTCACAATATTTTTAAGGTTTTTAAAGTTGAATTTTAGCCACATTGCCGTTATTGTCTATTTTATTGTCGCTGAGATTATCGCTGCTGCTGTCAGTATAGTCTGAGTCCAGAGTATGCAGCTGTTGGACAAGCTTATTCAGTGATATTTTGAATCAAGAAATTTGTACAAATTTTAAAAATATTTGAAAAAAAAATCCTTATTATCAAAATGTATTAGTGCTGAAATTGAAAGAATATTTTTGCGCCAATTTCAATTGACCAAGTTGATAATCTTATATTTAAAAACAACTCAAAAGGTATTTAATGTCGAGATCGGCATATTTGAAGTTGCATTTCTGTATAATTTTAGCTAATTCCTCAGTAAATTACAAACACGCCGCATATCCCCAGTGTCCCATTTGACTTGGACAAGGACCTTCCTCAGTGCGGTTGCTCGTAGGTGTCAATTACTACCACAACTCCGTAGATGGATTTACTTATTTCTTTTTTTATCTCAACCGCCAACGTTTAAGTTATTTGTTCAGAACAACTTTAAGCCGCTAAAGGCGCAACACCCACCTCGGCCAGGGGTTGCCACGCCCCTGAATTTGCAATTATCCGGGGACCACCAGCTGCGCTGACTTTTCGGCATAGACTTCTACTGCAGGTGTTTAGGCGGTAGCCGGAGAGTGTGAAAGTAGGAAACGCAATTAAATTGGCAAAATACTTCTGTGATCCTTTGCGGCACTCACTTGCCGCAATCTCACTTTCATTCATTGCACAATATAATTGAGGGTGTCCTGTAGGATCTAATTACAGGATTGGCTTCCCTCTGGGCGGACTCTTGCGATATAAATTGACTTCTTAGCGCCCTGGCACACGTGCAGGCATTTGATTAATGGTGAAACCAAACAAAATGGTGGCCACCAGGATCACATCCAAAAAAAAAAAAAGGGCAGCCTGCCATGTTGCACATGTCCTTTTGTCATAAATTGTACAAAAGCAAACAAATCCAAGGCCTCCTTTGCGTTCTTTGTCACCGGGCACAAGACAAGTCAAGCCAAGCCGAACCGAAACGCTGCCCTAAATTGAATTCAAATTGAAGACGACGACGAGGACGATGCTGCAGCATCTGCCCAAGCAAAGATCAGGCCTTGTCCTTGTCTCCGTCTCGGCAATAGATCATTTTCCACGCTCTGTGTGCGTCCCTGGGCATTATATTGAAATTTGTTGTGTTGTGCCAACAAAATATTAAAATTTCATATTTGATTTGCATTCGAGCTAAAGGAATAGGATCCTTGCTCCGCGCAGTTTACTCGCCTCCATGAATTGTTCACATTTGATGTGGTTTTAATGAGCAGCAGGCTCTCAAGTAATGGCCAAAAACTTGGTTTTGTTACGTGCCACATCAATCATAATTAGGTTGCTTGTGTGGCTTTTGGGGTTGTGCCCAGGATTTTTTTTTGTGCTGTTTCTGACAGGCAGGGAATTGACTTTAAGAGATCATACTTTTTTTTTTTGGTTTTGCTGGAGGGAATGCCTTTGGAGGTGTGGATTTAAATTTTTGTTGATGTGATGGCCAGACTTGAGACATTTTGATATATTCAATTTTTTGCAAAAAGTAAAACGATCAACATAAAAGTGAAAAAGAACTGAAAAGTCAGTATTCGTTCGTTGGATTTTAGCACCCAGATCGCTTGCTATTTAGCTATTTATTGAATTCAGTTAAAGCATTAGCCAACAGCCAAAATAACCCATTGAAGACACTATTTCTTTGATAGGTATTTTGGGACACTGTAATACAAAATCAAGTTTAAAAATATTTGTACGGATGCGTTTTTGAAATGTAATTTAATTCTTGGCCGGGAGAATTATAAGTTCCTATCCCATGAAATAGGCTTTTGGCATTTTGGAGACAACCGATTTAAAGGTTAATAGCACTACGCAACAAGGTCCAGTATATTGAAGGGTTGTTGGGGATTGTAGATGATTTTCATATGATTTCATTTCAAAAATACATAAAATTCAGAGTCGATAGAACGATCTATATAATTTAATGTATAAAGATGATTTCATGTTGACCGTGGCTACGCCTCAAATGGTTCATTCGCTGGGTCCAATTTTAGCATACTTTCTTTAACATATAGGCTGGTATGTTACGAATGAATTCTTCAATATTGGCTTCCACAATATCAACTGTTTCGGGCTTCTCGCTATAGACATGAGCCTTAACATAGCCTCACAAAAAATAGTCTTAAGGCGTTATATCGCAAGATCTAGGCGGCCAATTGACGGGCCCCAAACGTGTAATAATTGTTTCGCGAGCTGTATGGCATGTGGCACCGTCTTGTTGAAACCACAATCAACACATCAAAAATGTTTATGAAAAACAGACTGTATTTCTAGGATTTTAAAAACAAAACGAAAAGGCCAAGCTCGTACCAGAATTCCTCAGCCACAGCCCCTGGGGGCCGAACGCGTTCGGTTATTCACTGTCTAAATGTCAGTCGCATTCAGCTTTACGAGACATACCCTTCCGCAGCTGTATATTGCCGAGCAACACTGCTAAAAAGCATTTCCACATTTTTTGTAATCTCTCCTGGGGAACTCTGTTTTACACCCTTGCAAATACTGGCTTACTAACATCAGAGTTAAAGAACGCTTGAAATTCTAAATATTTTTTTTGAAGACCCGATCGGTCCTATGGCAGGCATAAGATATACTCATCCGATTTCTACCAAAATTTTGGAAGTCTGTTTGAAAGCATTTAATATTACAAAACAACATATTGGAAGAATTTAGGAACCCTAACATTGAAAACAAATTAGTTTTTCTCACTGAGACCCATTTTCCGACCGAGGGCAGCTATCTTCTAGTTCCAGTCCCGTGTGGGACATAGGGCATCAACCACTCCTCTCTTCCAACGAACTCTGTTGTTGGCCGTCGCTTTGAGTTCTTCCCAGCTCTTGATAGTCCTCCTTCAAGTTTCTTTGGGTCCAGCGGTTTCCATTCCACAGCCTTTCAAGCGATATTGTTCTCACTTTTTCTCATTCTGCGTATTATGGTGTCCACACTCTCCATATTTGCATGTCTAAGCAGTTCGGAGTTCCGTATTCTATTAGGTCAGAAAATACAGAATATGCCTCGCAGGCATTGGTTCACAGATGTATGTTTAAATATTTGACACTATGGAAGTTGCTATTTTCCATGTGGTGAAACCGTATAGGAGCACTGGTATTACGTTTGACTTGAAAAGCCTGATTTTGAGCCAGTGTGGATACGATGAGCATCGCCAAACGGCCGACAACATCCCAAAGGCACACTTAGCTTTCTGAAGGCGCGACTCCATATCGAGCGACAGCGCTGCCCAGGTAGCTAAATTGCTGGACTTGTTCAATGGTCAGTTCATCCAAAACCTTTGGGATTGTCCCGAACAGAGGCTAAGCGATTTCGTTTTGGACTTGTTGAGTTTGAGGCCTGCTGATTTAGCTGAAGTGCCTAGTTCTGCTAGCGCACTTGCCAGGTCGCTTAGCTTATTTGCGAAGAGGCATATATCTTCTGCATAGTCCGGATGCCGCAATGTGGTTGCCATTGTCCACCTGATGGCCGCTGTTGTTAGTTGCTGTTTGCATACTGGAGAACACATCTGCAACCACCTTTATAAACAGGACGGGAGACAGAGCACAACCCTGTCGAACGCCACTCAGGACTGCAAAAGGGTGCGATAGCTTTCCACTATAAAATATAGTCATCCGATCCAGTCGGTTCCGACATATTAGCAGCGTGCAGTAAAATGAAGACTCTGTGCAAAATTTCAGATCGAAAACTGAGCAGCACGAACTAAGCAACTCGTCTAAGATAATGTATTGTATAGAATCGCTTAAACACATTCACATGAATATCGCATAAATGAGACCACTTGTAGTTCTCAAGATCGAGTTCCATGCTCAACCAAGATAACAAGGGGCAGCGGAAAGTTGCGCAGCCGCAATCCAAAGTGTTTGCAGTTTTAAATCAAAGGCAAAGGAAATCAAATTGGTAAAATAAACTAGAAAAATTGGTATATAAACAATTTTTAGAAAAAAAGGAAAATGTTGGATTTACAAGTGTTGTTTTTAAGTGTATCAGTTCGTTTCAAAGAGATATATTCAATTAAAACAATGTCTCCCTATCCGGCTACACCCTTTCAGCAAACTTTAAAATAAAAATGTACTCCTTTTTAGATATTTTATATAACGAAGAATAATTAACAATCGATAAGCTAGGCAGCCGACTTAAGCTTGGTACGGAGATACCCGCGAAATACCGGCGAAATCAAAAACTCCATATAAAAAAAATTATTTCGCACGGATTTCGCAGCTTGCTGTTTCGTGAGTTGGTCTGGAGTAGACGCGCGAAATAGTCACATCGATAACACAGCGTTGCCACCCGATGTCAACGTGTCACTCGATGGTCTACCGATAAGTGCTTATTTTGAAGTTATGAAATATATGTAAACCATATTTTTCGTAATCACGCCACACATGTGTGTGACCTTGTGTCCACAAATACTTACAAGTGTGAGGAGTGGTGTTTTAAAATGAGTATTAAATGGACAACTTTTCATTGAAGGAGAAGGTGGCCCTTATTGATGTAATAAAAGAAAAAATGGTGCTGTGGCAGTTTTATGATAGCGGCTTGATACAAATCATTTGGGAAAGGATGGTTAATATAGTAATTAATGAGTTTAAGTATGTCATTCACAATTGTTTGTTTTTTCAAGGAGACCACGGCAACGCGGCTTGGGCTTCGTTAAAGAACAGCTTACGCTGCCGGAGTGCTAAGCACGCCAAGAGTGGAAGCGATGGTGGCGTACCCATCGAAACTCAAGGAGGCAGCCAGACTTGTCGGTACATAGAAGGTGTGCGAATGCCATGCATATGTATAAACAACTACTTGTTCATTTTTCTTTTTCTTAAGCTCATCGAGATGGCTGATGATGAGCAACTTGGGGCCAGCAATAAGTATTTGAAATTTGGACGACGGCGATTCTGTATATCGAACGAATGAGCTGCACAACTTTTCAATGGTCGGACTTGGGACTTCTTTGTCGTAGACGACATCTCCTAATGTATGCCGTTGCACATAATACATAGCACATAATAACGACATGCCATGGCCCAAACAGTCGATTCAGCCCCTCCCGTAGTCGTGTCCATTCTATTCTAGAGCACTATTCGACTCTTGGAGCAAATTATTGAAAAATTACAAAGAAATGTCACGATGGACCTAAGAACCATTTAATCATTTGCGATTTATTTACGTTTTAATTTATCCTGCCCCCTCTTAGATCTTAACTGCAAGTAAGGATTAACCTAATTCTATCGAATCCTAGGTATCTTCACTACCACTTCTTACAAATCACATAAAGCTATTGTAGCAACCAAGCTAAATTGCAACTAGAGACGGGCGCCTTATTTCGCACTTGATTTCGCCGTTATCTCCGTACCAAGTTTTATCCAGATTACTTGATGAAATATACGTAAATATCCATGGTATCTTCATTGATAAGCTCACAGACATCAGAAGGAAACATTTTCAGTGAACTCTTAAGCTTGTGAGACTATGGGTGCCACATTTGCTAACAGTCGATAAATTAAAAAAGTGTCTTTACGATTTCTAAGAAATGTTAGGTTATTTCATTTTTCTCTTTCGAACAGATATATCATCCAAAATATGTAAAATAAGTTCGTCGAATCAGACTTTTACCAAAGATGCAAAACGCTCAAGATAACGTTTCGGTTCGGCTCATTTCATCGATCAGTTTGATGACGCGGCAATTAGCTTAAGGTAGGTTAATATTGGAAATTGTATTAGGTAAATCAACTATACGACAAGGCTTGTATCGTTCTAGTGTTGTAGAATTTGTTTTACTACCTCTTAAATAACAGTAAACTGTCGTATTGCAGACGTCATATACATATATTAAAGTTAAAGAGTTTCGAAATTTCTTATTAGAAATATGACGCTCAAAAATTGAGAGTAAACCACTGAACCGAACCGAAACCACGATTTTGTTTAATCCATAAGCCTTATTATAAACCAAGCTTCATAAACCACTGAACCGAACCTGTCCGTATTTTCGATCGGCTTGCATCCTTGATTTATTCAAATTCCATTTATGTGATCGTAATTTCAATTGAGTATGACTTTTTCCCTTACTTCAGACTCAACAATAATCCGCTAGGGTCTTCTACTTAATTATACGCATATTTTTTATTGTCCACTAAACACACTAGCTTTGATTTCTCAACGTTTTTCCCCCCTCCAAATTAAACATATCACACACCCATGTTAAGTCCCTCCTAGCTTTTTGGTGTTTCATGTGATTTTATTGCTGTGTTGCCCACTCGCGATGACTAAACGTTTACAACTCCCCGAGCGCCTTCAAATAATTTGACACTTGACTGCCTGCATGTAATATTTACTTACAAATGACGATGTCAACTTTATGTTTTACAACTCTTAAAAAACCGCACAAAAACTTCACCTACATAACACATACATCGCGCGCCCAACCCTAAACAGAACTTATTGTGCTCATAAAAAAAATATAAATCCCACACAGGAAAACTAATTAAAAAGACCTTTTTCGGGCGACAATAAAATTTATGAAAATTAACATAAAATTTGTGCGATTAACTCGAAAACTCACGCGCGTTGGCCATATGGAAAATCACATAATAAACAAAGGGAAGAGCAATAAAAGCCAAAGCACACGTTGTGGGTGCTGCTCCAATCAAGATGATGATGATGATGATGATGATGGAGACGAGCAAGCAGCTCCTATTTAAGTCGAAACTTTTGCCAGCAGCAGCAACAACAAAAGTTAAGCCGTGTGGCGCAACGAAAGCGATTAGACTGATTGGTGGGGGGATGACAGGATGCGGATGCGGATGCCACTCATGGGGTGACTTGTGCGCCAGTTGGCGCTTGCCATGGAAAAGGTGTATAAAATATCACACGCTCGTATTATGAGTAATGCGCACCTTATGCCGCCGCCGCCAAGTCGGATGTGATTAGGGAAACTCAAACTCTCCCTGGAAAATCTGTTTAGAGAATTTTATGCGCTTTATTAACCCCTTAACTGATGATGTGGCTGTGGCACTGCTGCTGTTCAAACATCAAAATATTATGATGGCATCATTTACACGCCGCATTTCAGATTAAAGTTGATCCCTGATCTCTCCCTCTTTCGCCGCCATGAAGTTTCCACTATTTCCACTATACACGTGAGTGTTTAGGGGTTGATGTTTTGTGGTTTGTTTGAGTTTTTGTAAATTTGTATGCTTTAATTGGATTTCGGAAGATTTTTTCCAGCTTAATCGAAAATGAGCTTAGATTTGTTGTGGAGTATTGGGTGATTAAATGGAAAATGCGGTTGAAATATGAAAAATTAAGGTTGTTATGTCAATGCGAGGGTGGAAAATGTGAAGATGCAAGTTTTTCTCTTTTTGGCAAACCTTTTTTACACTCTTCCAAGTTCCGAAAACAGGTGATGACTGCTCACTGTCGCCCACTTCTTATGCAAACTTGTAGTTGTATCGACTTTGCCACAATCATTGGAGAAAGAGAGAGAAAAAGAGAGCATAAAATACAATATAGTTTTTGCTTTTTGCTCTCGTTTGTGCCGGGTGATGAATCTTGCAGCTCAAAAGTGGCTAAGTTGCTTAAAAATGGCTAAAAATAGCAAAAAATAATTTATTATAAAAAATTTTTGCTTAATTAATGTATGTACAGTTAGTACAAAAGTGATTGGTCAGTTAATCTGCATTGCTAATTGGACAATGTTGTGCTACAAACAGACACAAAGAAGTCTCCTTCTGTGATGAATCTGTTGCTACAAAGGTAACATATATTGTCCTTTTATGAAATCGAGATCCAGCATTTGTCTTATTCTAGTTTTTACCCACTTGTTATTTTTGTTCTTAACTGGGAACGGGCGTAAATTTCACTAAAAATAAAATTCAAATGGGTTGAGTTTGTTTAGAAACATTTATTAAAATTTGAATTTCAATTGGATTTATTAAGGGTTCAGGATAACGGGTTGCAACAACCTATTTTGCTAATCGGCATAAGATTTGAACTTATCTTTATTCAATGGATTCGAATTCTTTTCTTATAACTAAACTTAAATTAATACATCAATAAGAATCATTAACCATTAAAATCATTGACCATACTTCAAGTAATCATCAACTTAACTCATAAGTTATAAAATGGCAATTTCATTTACGAGAAATTTAACCCTTTTTGATCAAATGGATCATTATATTAGACACAAACCTTCTCTTGAGACTTTTAAATATGAACATGAAATCCCTCGAAGTTCAGTGTCCCCCAGACTCTTAAGAGATATCCGTAACACCCCTAAATACTTTGCTTTCAGTGCTAATGCCCGAGTTCAGAAACTGGTTATGTTATTTGGCTTCTAACTTCCTATTTCCATTCATTTTAATTTGACTTTGTTGTTGGCGAAATGTTTCAAACTAGTTTTTTAATAGTTTCTTGAAACTCAGAGTCCTTAACAATTATCTCAGTGAAATAAGTATATATATGTGCACAAATGCTTTTCTCTATCTTTTCTATCACGGGATTTACACGATGAAGCAAACATTTCGTTAAAAAAATCTAGTAGAATTCGCTTGATTTTCAAGTCTCCTGACTTGAAGTTTACTTCATCGTGTAAATTCCAACTATAATAGCAACGCTACAATTGTAGTTGGCTGACAAAAGTGTGTTCTTGTATTCTATGTTTAGATGCCTATGAAAAATTCTTCTGTGTTCCCCATTCTTAGTACCGTTTTCATGAATTTTGTGTGGTGTGATCGCATTTTCTTAGGAAATAAGTATATGTGCGAGCGAAGTTTGATTTGAATTTGGCGTTGAGTGACCCGTTCACCCGATAAACTTTATTAAAAAATAACGAAAGCTAACTTGTGGATGCATTTATAACAAGGCTGCAAACCGGTCCACAAAGAACCGGTTCGGCTCTGGTTTTTCGGATCCGTTGAACCGGACCATGAACCGAACATTTCAAATTTTTAAACTCCCGAACCTTAACCCGAACCTAACCGCCTGTGTACAAGGAAAGGGTTCGGTTCAAATTATTATTCAAGTCAATATCTTCAGATCTTTTATAACTTTCAGAATTTGAGTATTGCCGGCTCTAGGTCAAGTAAAACACACAAATATGTATGATGTTTTCCAATATATTTCTGTTGCTCATCGGTCTATTATTTTATCTATTATGTGTCAGTAAGTGTCTGTATAGGTAAGCACAGTTTTCTGTGTCCCTCTTGTAGTTAAGTCTCTTGTCTGTTGGTGTGTCAATATTATATGTAGCATCTCTATAGTGAAGTGTTTGCTGTAGTGGTTCTTTTGTTGTTGCTTCAAAATTCGGCGAGTGTCCACTGTCCATACAGTGTGTCGCGAGCGCCGTTTTTTGTGTGGTGGTTTGATGTCTGAGTTTGTAGTCCGATCTATGTTGGGATATAATTGTTTTTAATTTTGATTTTGTTGTACCAATGTACAATATGTTGCAACTGTTATTTGCATTTCCATTGCACGGTATCTTGTAGATAACATTACTCCTATCGGCTTGGGCTATTTTGGACTTCGTCTTATTGAAAAAGTTTCTCATTGTGCTATTGGGTTTGTGGGCTAGTTGTATGTCTTGTTTGTTGAAGCAGTCTAATTGGGCGAACCGTTCCGAAAGCTTAGGAACATATGTCAGAGACGTGTAAGGTTCTAGGTTGTTTTTTCCTTTTGGAAATTGGGTGGCCGTTCTTCTCAATCAGGGATTTGATCATTTTTGTTGGGAAGTCATTGTCTTTCAAAATTTGTTTAATTTCTGAAATAGTCTCCTTATGATATATTTCATCGCTTATGTTTATCATCCGTTGTATACAACCCCTTGCTGTATTTATTACCATGTTTTTCGGACCTAGAGCCGGCAATACTCAAATTCTACAATTAAGAAAGGTCGCTAACTATTAACTTTTTAATAACTTTCTCAATATTATGACCGGACTATTTTATAGTAGAATTGATTAAATAAGCTTTTTAGAATTTTAGATTTTACTTTGCAATTTTTGTATTAAAATCAATTAATATGCACTTTGATTCAACTAGAATCACATTAAATCACCTAATTATCTTTGCGCCATTTATATGAACTATTCGCGGAATTCGAACTTGAGAATTTCAAGTGGTCTGATGTTCTAAGGCAGATGGTACATTCGATTCAATACAAATAGTATCTTAGAAGGCTATCCGGTAGAGAGGACGTTCCAATTGTGTTCAGACCAAGGGTCCCGAGTTCGAATCCCCGCAGAGAGTAAGTAAACATTTTTAAATACAATTTAATATAATTTGGTGTTTTTCAGAGTCCAACTAGTGCTGGCTTCAGTGGGGGATTCCTACTCTTGATTCAGAACAAACTAATTGGATTAAAAAAAATAATTTAAAAAATTTTTTATATTTATATATATATATTTACGAATTCCATATTTAACGCTGAATCAATGGTGAAAATGTTAAAGTCAAAGTGTAAATATTAAAATTTCAGAGCATTTTTCCCTCAGTGTATGCTTCCCGAGTTCCTTTAACAAAACTACTTCCACCTCTCCTGGCATTTGCTGAAAGATACAAATTTTGGTCAACTGAGTTCCACAATGTGGTTTTCTCCGTTACAAAAAATTTCAATTAAGACAACCACGACTATTCCGGCATAAGCGAAAACACGGTGGCATATCCCTAAAGATTTGGTCTGCTTTTGGTCATGCTGGAAGGTCTCGGAATTGTTTTTTTCCAACTAAAACTAATGCCGAGATGCATGTACAGTTGTGGGAAAGTGAATTTGTTGAACCTTTGGGAGGTTTATTGGATTTTTCAACAAGAAAACGCCACAACCCACAGCATAAGAGTCTCTTTCATCCAGAAACATTCCGGTTTTGGATTGGCCAGCGATTATCCCGGACTTAAAACCCATTGAGAACCTCTGGGGAATGCAGTCTGCCAGATTTTTTAGGAATTGTCGAAAGTTAGAGACACTCAAGCAACTGTAGCACGTATTTGTTACAGAGTGGGCACGAATCAGCAATTCAACTCTGCAATAAATGGTGGATTTTATGCCTGATCGCCTTAAAAAGGTTACAACCGCAAAAGGAAAGCACATTAACTACTAAAAATTTAAACAAAGGGTAAACCTAAGAATAATAAAACAGACAAATTGAAAATGCACGTTTACTTATTTCCTATTGACTTCTTTTATTTAAGTTAATATAATTGAAATTGAATTGTTTTTGTCTCTATTTTTTCCTTCCATTTATTAGTACTATAAAATAAAATTAAATCAAAACGCTTTCTATGCCATCATAATAAAATAATCCTTAAAACATCTATGCACATATACTTATTTCACTGTGGTGCTATGGTACTATCAGCTGAATATTGAAACGAGAACAAATGGTTTAAAATACTCAAAGAAAGTGATGATATATGAGCCAGATTTCAAGATTTATAGTTCTTAATGTGTATTAATATTGTTACACGTTTAAAATAGCTAAAACAAATGTCAGATTCATTACAAAACCCGTAAGAATTTTTTTTTTAACATTATAGACATTTTTTTCAAATAGCTAGAATTGCAGATTTCGGCATGACTAAGTAACAAACGAGAGCGTAAGTTAAAGTCGGCTCTAACCGACTTCGATATACCCGTTACTCATGGAAACAAATGTTTATTAGCCTTCCTGTATGCCTGAGGTGGGTCAGCCGAAAAGTATGCAACATTTTTTAACTCGGCTATTTATTATCCGCCAGATATTAATAGACATTTGTCAATTACTAAATCCAACATAAATGACTCCAAATTCATCACGATAAACAGATCAGACAACAAAACTTTTGAAAACGTCGGTCAAGCCCGACTATTACATACTCTGCACCCTTAATGTCGCAGCTCGAATTTGGTCACGAGTCAAACGGCCAGTTAACACACAACGCACAACGCAGTGCGCTCTCTAAGTCTCTCTCTCTCTCTCTCTCTCTCTCTCTCACTAAGATTGCTGCTGAACGCAATGCTTAGGTAATGGGTGGGGTGGGTGGTGGGCGTTAACTGACCGTTTTTTGCTCATAACTTGAGTATCGTTCATCCGATCTTTATCATTCCTTCAGCAAATCGATAAATAATTTTGAGTACTAGATATCTCTAGAAAGTACGAACCATCTATCATCAAAACTGTAGGAGATATGACGTTTTTTCCAAATTGCGGGGGCGTGAGGGGGCGTGGCAAAAATTGAAAATAAACTTGATCTGCGTGCAGACAATAGGAGTCTACATTTCAAATTTGGTTGCTCTAGCTCTTCTAGTCTCTGAGATCTAGGTGTTCATACAGACAGACGGACGGACGGACGGACGGACAGACGGACAGACGGACAGACGGACATGGCTATATCGAATCGGCTGTTGATGCTGATCAAGAATATATATACTTTATATGGTCGGAAATGATTCCTTCTGGCTGTTACATACATTTGCACGACTTTAGTATACCCTTTTACTCTACGAGTAACGGGTATAAAAAGCTAGATCTGGTGGGAAAATATCTAACTGGTTTTGGCTATATTGTAATGCTAAAGTCGGCCCTCTTAGATATACACGTTCGATATATACTTATGGGAAGAAATGTTTAATAGCCTTCCCTTGTTCCTAAGGGGGCTCAGCCGAAAAATATGCAACATTTTTTTAAATCGGCTATATATTATACAATCTTTATGAAAATTTGAGAGATTAAAAATATTGCGAATAAAAATGTAAGATTAAAATTGGTCAGACAATGGGAGTCCACATTTAAAATTTGCTTTTCTAGTCTCGGATATCTAGGTATTCATACAGACAGACGGACGTACGGACAGACGGAAATGGCTATATCGGCTCGGCTGTTGATCAATAAAATATATTCCTCGGAAAAGTTTCTTTCTGACTTTTACATACATTGGCACGACTTAAGTATACCCATTTTACTCTACGAGTAACGAGTATAAATATAGTTTAGCTCTATTCGCGTGTTGCGATTTAGAAATTGTCCTCAATTTTCGAATATCTTCATATCTAAAAGATCCCATGTATTGTATTGCGAAAAAGTCAAAGCACTCTGTGCTGGTGTGTGTGTGTGTGTTAGCCCACCCTTGTGTGTGTGTGTGATCGATCATCGACAGTGAACAATTGTTGTGGTATTGTGGCAAACATAGGGCAACCCCCCTCTGAACTAGATCGATCAAAGTGACGAGCAACAATGCATTCTGTGATTGAAAACATACAAACAAATAAATATTTAAATAAATGTAATTGAAAACTGTTCACATTGTTTGCATTTCAGTGTTTTGTCTATGTCTTGTGGCAACTGTCACATCATGAGGCTCTGCAGCTGTTGGCAGCGATCGAGTTTTACCAAGTTTTTATTTCGGTGGTCCTAGAGCCCACATTATACCTATGATAGATGACCCAGGCAATTTGAGTGAGTGCGTGGCGGTTAATTTATCGAACTGCCGGCTAATGTAATTACCAATTACCCTGGCAAAGTCCGGCGCATCAGCTTAATCATTTCAACTAATTGCCAAGCGCCAAGACTTTCCCGATGAAATAAAAAAGCGCTTAAATGCAGAAGTGGGCCCAGGGGACGCGAGGCCAGGACCAGCCAATTATGTTGATGGTAAACAAATTGCGCACGTTCCGTGGCAGCAAAATTAGTGAAAACAAAAACAGAAAACTAAAGAAGCGCAAAAAGGACACGCCAAGCGTTTCGAACTGAAAGATCTAATTACGCTAATGACATTGGCTCCAGCCAGTAGCCAGTAGAAGCTACTTATTGGTCCTGTTGCAATTAAACGTTTCAATTGAGCTGCGTGCAACGACAACATAAGGTCACAGTCAGCTGGCAAATGAATTGACTGAACGGGAATTCATTTAATATTGATCAAAAAAAAAGAAGTAACTGAATGCAGCGAAGCCATTTAGACAGCTTCTGTCTGCCTTTGCACACGCAAAGCGAAGACAACGAAGTAAACCGCAGCCAGGAGCAAATGAAGCAGTAATTTTTGCCTCGCTCTCGGACCTGGAACTTCCGTCACAACTTAAGCGGATTTAGCGCCTGTTGACGCCTCTCAAATTTCCAAGACCACACACGGGCGCCCTTTGCTTCATTAGCAACACCTACCACGAGATCCTTTGTGTTCTTTTTTGCCATTGCATCATTTAAAGGGGTTTCGTGGGTAAGAAGAAACCCTAGACGTGCGCATACACAAAACAGAAATGGGCGTTGCAGACCTCACATGAGGATAAGAACATGACTTAAGGATTGACTTACTTATTGGTGGCGAGTCCATACGCCTGACTGAATGTTTGAGAAACAAAAAAGGAGAGTCCAAATGTGTGAATAACACTTCAAATGAACTACTTAACAATAGAAAGGCGACAGACGAGGGAGAAGAAAGTTTATTATCTCTTACAAGCACTTAAACAATCTTTAGAATTCGAGGTAAACTTAAGAATGAAGATCTTGTAAGTTCAGTAGTCGATTCGAGCTTCTTGAAAATAGTTTTAGTTGGACCTTTCCTGAAACTTATTAGAACCTATCCAAAACTTATCTGAAAACTATTTGAGTAGGCGCATTTCGCCAGCAATATCTTATTACTGTACATCATTCTACGTCCTTATGAATACTGTTTGTATAACACTTTCTGCTACCATTAGAATACTGTGTGGAAAAAATACCGGGAATCTGTTCATAAATCAAAAAATCATTATTTATTCTTGTAAATTCATTTCATCTCCCTCAAAGTAATCCCACCGTATGCTATAAACTTGTGCCAACTCTCTTTCGGCCTCTCTCTCTATGGCCTTCAATTTCTTCTTCGTTTCGGTTTCTACCTCTTTTATCGATTCAAAACGGAGTCCACGAAGCGGTTTCTTGAGTTTAGCGAAAAGCCAAAAGTCACAAAGTGCTAAGTCAGGCGAATACGATGCTGGCGGAACAATATGACTCGAGTTTTTGGCGAAATGATCGCGAATTACTGTTTCTGTTTTGGAATGAAATTGAGTGTTTTTGACACCAATCGAGATTTCACTTTTCTGAGGCCCAAATGGTCACTCAAAATGGTTTTCACCGATCCTTCCGATTTTCCAACAAGTTCAGGAGCACCAATTCTTTGAGTTTGTTGACGTGTAGCTCATCGGTGGATGTCGATTGTTGTACTATCCGTGCCTCGTCTTCAACGCTTTCTCGACCCTCTTTGAACATTTTGTACCACTCATAAACTCATGTTTTGGATAGAGCTTGTTCACTGAAGGCCTTCTGCAACATTTTCAACACAAAATTTAATGAAACTGCGTTGTTAAATAGTTTCAGACATAATAAAAAACGAAAAAATCACTTTTGGCTGTTTAAAAAAGGCAGGGTTTGAAAAAACTACCAGTTTTACATTTCATTTGCTTTTGAGTGTGCTGTGCTTTGGCGAAACATGGAAAGCAAAAGCATTAAATTTAAAACCCGAAGCTGTGATATTCCTTTGCTGTGAGAATTTTGAAAGCATAGAAATAGCACATTTGGAATACTTTCGACATCAGCATTTCTTCATATTCGTCTACGAAAGAGTTTTTTTTTTGTCGATGAAGCCTCATTAGTGCTGTGTTCCAAAACAGAAGAGACAGAGCATAGTTTTTCCCATAAATCTTTTTAACAATTAACGGCATCTTGTCTTTTTTCAGAACTTAGAGTGTGAACTTGGATATCGTGAATCCAAAAATAGGTTCGCATTTAGACTTTTGTTTTCAAGCATTTTCGAAGTTCGCTTTTCCTTGCTCTCCAAAACTTCTATTTTATGCATCATGTCTTTAGCTTCATTTTGTTTAAATTTTTTTTTTCGTGCGGATTCTAAATTTTTTACTAATTTTACTAATGTTTCTTGAACTGGAGCGAACACTGCACAATAGGACTCCATAAATTCCCAAAGAGAATCATTGTTTACAAATGGTTCGTCAAAATTATTGGTCTGAATAGACACCACAGCAATTAATACGCCTTATGCAGTCAGTAATGACTGTATCATTAAATATGTCGAACCCCATCTGGCAAGTTTCGGCAGCCGTATGTTTCGCAATTCAAACGAGTCCTTAAAACCATTTGAAGGATTCCGAATGCATTTTGTGAAATTTCTGCAACCAATCAAAATTGCTTTAATTTCATTGTCTTTAATCACGTCTAGTGCACTTAATTGAGCCGTGTGGGCTGCACATCTACAAACTTGAATATGTCCAACGCGAAGATTTGATGGAATCTTTAAACTCTTGGACAAAATGGTAATTTAATAAAGTTTTTGTTGCTTTTATCATGTTGGCTCCGTTGTCGGAAGTTGTTGACACAATTTGGTTGAGTGCAATATCATATTTTCTCAATGTTTTAATAATTTCCTCTGCCAGGTTTTTTTTAAGGCTTTTAAGCTCAATCACAAACTGAGAGCTTATTCGGAATATATTCCGTGTCAGCCTTCAGGCACTATCAATCTACAAAGATATGAACCTTTTTTTTTATCGGAATTAAAGGACATTTTGTGGACTTTAATCAAATGGGATTTCAAATTGTATGTCCGATTAATTTTTAGTTCCACTTGGCACAGATTGTACACCGCTTTTCCAATTTCTTCTTTATTCGCAAAATGCTCCCAAATGTTGATAGTTTTGCGTGGAGCCATACTCAAAATTACTTTAATTAATTGATTTCTGTTGCTTTTAATTTGACACCGGACTATTTTGACAATATCTGTAATGCTATCCTGTGCTTTTAAAATATGCTTTGAAATGTTAAACAGCACAGCACAGCACTGCTACGAAATATCAAATATGATATTGCTATGCTTTTGAAATTCTCACAGCAAAGCAATAGCACAGCTTCGGGTTTTAAATATTGGGCTTTTGCTTTCCATGTGAACTACGATTTCGTCAAAGCACAGCACAGCCAAAGGCGTAAATTTCAGTGCTACTGCTATTTTGGTGACAGTTTTTCAAACCCTAAAAAAAGAACGCGTATCCCAAACACTAATGAATATTTTAACGTGTAATTTTGCAAAGATGTCAGTCTATCATTTCTCATGTATCAAATGCGTAACTAATTATAGAATACAAAGATTACTTCGCCAGCCATTGTCAATTTTCCCTTATATCTTGACGTAGTTGATAACTGTGCTCGTTATTCCGTTCATGTATATCATTTGAGGAATGCCCCAAACCTGTAAAAAAAAAGAATCATCAGTTACCAAATGCGCATGATGTGCAAAGTGTATTTATGTATAAATGTGCATTTATGTATTTACACACGATTTACTCACCAGAATATTTTTCCATCTTCCTCCCTCTTTTTTTTTTACCCATAGCATGACATTCGCCGACATCGCTTGTCCAATGAGTGATGGATTTTTTCCGACCTAAATCGATTCCCAAAAATTATATCAATGGGCCCATTCAGAAGATAATTTCGATATACGAACTGAATGCAGTGACAGCCGATTCCGATTGGTAAATTTGACAATCATGATTGCTGGAAAGGAATCAAAAAAAAAGTATGATTGGTTACCAATTGCAAGGTCAGTCAACCTTTGTCCAAACCTTCTCATAACATTTTTTATTAATTATCGGTATATATATTGAAGTTAATTTGTGAGTTAATTGTTTTTTGATAAAAAGTACTAGAGCCATAGAATATCTAAAAGTCTACTATCGATGTCATTCAGCAGAGACTCATCAGCAATCGCAAATAGTTAATCAGTAATCGCAAATCGAAATTATCTACTGAATCTGCTGGGTCCCGTTTTTAACATATCAATTTGATATATTTTCATAACGGAGTAAAATTGATATGAAAAAGTAATAATAATAATATCACTCTCGATATGAATTAAACGAAAATAAAGATATTCGAAACTCCACGTCAGACGGCAAAGATGTGTAAAATAATTGTCTCTGAAGATGGTTGCCGGTGAGCAACCGAAATATATCGGAAAAACAGCATACACATCTGTGTGTTTCATTTGACCTTCAGCAGGCTAAGCTGAAATTTCTACAATTTAGAAAGTTTGCCAACTAACATCTTTTTGATATTCATTAAAGCTTAATTATATTAAAAAGGAAACATAGTACTTTTTATACTCTGTACCGAAGGTACATAGAGTATATTAAGTTTGTGCAAAAGTATGTAACAGGGAGAAGGAATCGTTTCCGACCCTACAAAGTATATATATTCTTGATCAGCATCAACAGCCGAGTCGATAAAAACGGCCACTTAACACCACCCACCCCCCCACCAATAACCACAACAACATACCCTAACCGTTCAACACAGGCAATCTTAGTGCGAGAGAGAAAGAGAGAGAGAGAGAGAGAAACTTAGAGAGCGCACCGCGTTGTGCGCGGGGTGTTAACTGGCCGTTTGACTCCTGAGCAAATGCGAGTGTAAGGGTACAGAGTATGTTATAGTCGGGCTTGACCGACTTTCTTTCTTGTTTTGTGTAGAGGCGTTGTCAACACTGACTCTGTGCAAAATTTTCAGTTCGATAGCTCCAAACCTTAGCGATTAGCTCGCGTAGAAACAGACAGACGTACGGACAAAGCTCAATCGACACAGCTCGACATGCTGATCAAAAATATATGTGCTTTTTGTGGTCAGAATTGATTCCTTCTATGCGTTGCAAACTTCTGGGTAAAATTATAATACACTTTTCAAGTGTAAAATTCCGACAGGCCTCTTAAGCTTAGTACTCAGACAAACTAGACCGTTCGCTAGCGGAATTGACAGCTTCTTCCGATGGAAGGGTGCAGTGTGACTGTTCAACGCCGAAACATCACCCTTCATAAAAATACCACCAAAAGTGAACCGGAAACACTGCGCTGATTTGCATTTGAATTTGGTTAATTGTTTTTTTTTATTTATTTAAATTTTCTGGGATATTAGGAGGATATATGGAATGCAAAAGTCATCGGGAATGCAAAATCTTAACGTTGGTTTTAAATTAAGCCAATCGATGATTTTTGTCGAACTTTTGCTGCTGACAATCCTACGGGTGGGTGTCCGAAAAATTACAAACTATTTTTTCTGCTTATGCGCACCGGAATGGAATCAGCTGTTTCAGTCTGTCAAGTACTACCTTCTATTTTTTGTATCATGAGAAAACAAATCAGTTACCTTTGCTTTCTCTTTCGGTATATTCACAAGGCATTTGTTTCGGAAAACGTAAGCACAATTCGTATTTCGAACTGATCCAGATAAAAACCAAAGTATTCTCTAAAATTTATTTAGATAAAAATGCCCGCTGAATACATCGAAAACCGACTAACTGAAGCCATAATGGTTACAAGCAGGTGCATCTTGGCAGCTGCCTACCTCTGGCTATTGATGTTTTTTGCGGGCGTGTCACCAGTTTTGGAGGAGAGTACTGAACGAAGCTTTTGGAACAGCAAGTTAAAATTTAGTCTTACCCACGGTTCTGTGCAGCCCATCCAAATGAGCTATCAGTTATTTTTGCTGTTAAAAGTGGGATTGGTGCTGCTCACTTTGTATCGCTATTGCCGTTGCTTTTACAACAAACGTGGATATAATCTGCGGGATGAGAACAAAGTGCGTTTGAGGACGGCTGGGTTATTGAGCGCACCCTATTTGATCGAATTCGTTGCCTTGTGGATAATCAGTGTGTGGACCCAACTGGAAGGCATACAGCGAGTGGCCGATCATGCAGCTGAAGAGGAACATTACAGAATCTATGTCATATATGCAGTAGTTATGCTTTTTAAGCTATTACTGGCCTTACATTTTGGTACAGCTGTTTTACGTGTTGGATATATAATGAAGACGATGGACGAATCCGATGAGAATACCGTTAATGCCAATGATTTTGGAGAGTATCTAAATGTGTTTTTTTTCATGTAAAATATTAACCTTAAGGTTGAGGACAGAGAGAGAGAGAGACGGAAGGAGAGATGAAATAAATTTTTTATTATAAAACCCATTTTCCGACCGATCGTTTCTATGCCAGCTGCAAGAAGTTCACTCGGAAAAAAACCAAGAACTTTGTACTTTAATCAAGTGCAAACGGTGTCCTTAGTACGGTAAGTTCGAGAATAATTGATTCAAGTAAGATTTTTTTTCAATCCCGAAATAATTGATTAAAGTACATTTCGAACTATTTAAAAATCCTTTTAATCATACAGTTAGTTTCTAATGGTCTTAAGTGCAACCCGATTTACTCTTAAAAGAAGTGAAATATATTCTTAATTGAAGTCTAATAAGTTCAAAAGTCAGTCCCAATACATTCATGAAACAAATCAAATAATAATAAAATAACTTACAAAATGTTATTGGCTTAAGCCCATTAAATTCTGAATCTATTTAAAAATTTTTCTTAAAAATATGCCTCTGTATTAAATCAAATAAGGCTTAAAAGACAAAGAAAATGATTCAACCAAAAACCCTCTACCCTCACTCCATAACCATGTGTTAGCTCCAGGAGGGAATTTTAAGAAAAGATTTGACTTCAAATAGTTCCCATTTTCTGTTGAAAACTTTTTGGAGGTAGCATTGATTACCTTTTTTGTCCTTAATCCAAAATATTTTCAACTTGAACTAAAAACGCGTTTTGTTTTTCAGTTTTTTGGCTTGGTGTAAGTACAAAATGTACTCGATTCCAGAACATTCGCATTTTTATATCATTAACAGTCGCTTTTCGATTCTAGCATGTTTAGTACTTAATTTACCAAAACATACTTGAAAATTTAAGTATAAAACGGTATAAATTCTATGCCGATCGACCTAGAATTCTGCCAGTCGTTTTTATTAAAATCGCAAATATATGTCTTATAAGATGAACTTTACACCGATTTCGATACAAAATATGCGACTCTACGGATAGCAACGTAGCCAAGCACGCCAAGTAATATGCTAATATACAACAATCAAGTTAAGTGAAATTAGGTTAATTTCCAAAAATCACTCAGCTGTTATTCGCACAAAGTAACCATTTATCAAAAATGTCTGTACTTAAATTTGTATATCAATTAACCTTTCTTTTGCTCACTTGCTCCACAAAAATAAACTCCGAGCACAGTTGGTTCATCATTAACCCTTCAGCATTTGCCATTTGCTGTGATGCACTGTGTTTGTGTTCCTCCGTATGTACGTACTTATTTGTGCCACACCGAAACTATGCTCATCAAAATTAATTTTATTGCCAGCCGAAAAACTTTCGACAGCAATTTGCCAGAGCCTCCTCCTCCCGAACTACCCCATTCCGTCACTGGGACTGACTTCATTAGCTTTTTCCTAAGCAATGAAACTTTTGGTTAATTAAACGCAAATTGTTGTGGCGGCAAATTGCGAAAAAATTGCAAAACTTTGTCGCCAAGCCATTAAAAGCCTTTTGTCACAAAAGTTTATTGTCTCACAGCAATGAGAGGAAAAAAGGGGTTAATTACACAAAATGGTGCAGATGGAGAGACATTTCTGGTGGGTCCGTACATTTGGCTTTTATGTCAAAGCCATAAAAATGTTTGCCGAAAAGAGAAAACAAATATGGCGGCGTCGGTGGCGGCGGCTTCTGTTGCCGTTTGCCCACTCGAATGGCCAAGTATGTGTTGACACTGGCATGTAGTTGTTGTAAGTAACGATGGCACTCGGTGTCTTGCCCCATCCTCCATTCTCCTGCTGCTCCACCCCATCACCAGCTCTGCCTCTTGGGCGTCGCTTGCGCAAATTTGCCACTTCAACAGCTCCTTGCGGATGCCGTAAGCACTCTTGTGAACGAGCTTTGAGCATTTTCATTTATTTTCCGCACATTTTCTCAAGTTCTCTTTTCCTCTATCTTGGTTCCGTTTGCCACACCCATGAGCCGGGAATTTATGCTCCAGCATTTTTTTTCCGTCTTCTTACCATTTTTTTCTTGCTTCGATTTTTTGGCAAGTTGGAAAGTTGTGAAACGATGCTCACGGAATTTTAAGCAGCAGTTGAGTCAGTGGCTCCCTTTCTTTCTTGCTCTGGGTGGGTTTTTGTCAATATTGTTACAGAGCAGCGGAAAATGTGCTGTGAATTTTAAATTTGTTTTACTTTGCGCCGAGTTGCTTACATAAGTAACAGCGAAGCTTTGCCGGATGTATATTTTGGTGGTTTTTTTTTTTGTTTTTGAGGAATATATTGTTTGTCCTGTTTTTTGATTTTGTAGTTAAAGTTGATTTTTGATTTGCTGACGCTTGGTTAGAGTATAAAGTACCATACAGTTTTCCTGTTTATTGATGCTTCTTTTTAATTCTACAGTATTCAAATTTTTCCTCTAAATAAAACTGCGCCTAATGGAGTCCTCACTGTCTCACAGCTTGTCTGATCAATCATACGACGCTCTTGACACAATTTTCAGCACACTCTTCATTGAACAGACTGTTAAGAAAACCGCGACTTTGTCCACTTGAGAGAATCAGAACTCGAAGATCCAACAGAAAAATACCCTTATTAGAATAAATATTCTAACCAAACCCCCCTTCTACTGTTTTATTCTATCGAAAAATGGAAGGGTGCTACAACATCTAAAAGCAATTATAATAATAACTGATGGCTCAAATCTCGAAAACAGAGTGAAAGAAGATGTATGCTCCGAGAAACTTGCAGATACTCGCAATCCAGAAAGCAGTCGTATTCCTGCAGCTGTACGCCTCTGTATTTTTGTGGATTTATCAGTGCTGAATTCAAGCCCGAGAAGTAGAAATTGCTCCAATTCATGACTGATTTCAGTATTACCCATAAAACTTATCCATGAATTCAGTACAGAAATACAACTCTACAAGAAATGAACGCATGAAGTAGTAGGCCCTATCTGTGTTAAGTTCACATCTGAAATACATGTAAAGGCAGCCATGATTTCAGTACCAGCCCTTCCAAAGCAGAATGATTCAGTACTGAAGGGATACGCAAATTACTCAATTCAGACTTTCAGAGATGGCAGAAGTCCGACATCCAGGCAGCTGCAAAACTGAAAATCTCGCCGCCAATCTCCTTGCCTAAAAGCTGAAAGAATAAATGAGTGAGACTAAGCCTAGAGAAAGAACAGGATTCATCCATGCCTCCGGATGGGCCTAAATATCTCGTAGTTAGTGTCTCTTTTCAGACACACGAAGGTGTTCAAATGGGTGACCAATTGGCGATCATAGGGGACCGTGTGGCTGAGCTTTCCTAGATGTTTTCTTTATCGCAGACCTAATGAGTTTCATTTATTACGGTTGATGTCTTATACACAGAGAAAAAAAGTATGCAAAAGTTACACGAAAATGTGGGATTTCTACACGTTTTGACCGGAATTTTCAACCCATAACGTTTGTGTAGCTTTTCTGTACGCCGCGATTAGATATTGAAATCCTACACGCTACGTGTAGCTTTTCTGCACGTGGCGTGTAGCTTTCTGAATTCTACATTTTATGTATGCAATTTAGCAGGGCGCAACACGATTCGTTTAGCTTTGACGTTTCTACACTCACCGTGCAGTTAATTTTGTTTTCTCTGTGTAGATTAACCACTTCACTGCAGAGGAGAGCCTGTAGAGGAAGCCAAGGACGTTAAAAGAGACCTGCAATCGATTATTAAAAACACAAACAAAAAAAGTAATTTTACGCTGCGGAAAGTGATTTACGCCGAAAGAGTATGGTATTTCCAAATCGAATACCAATTGTAAACTCTGCAGAAGGCTTAGTCTGAAATTTCGAGTTGTTCTCAAAGTCTAAGGTTGATTCGTGGACCGGTTCCTTAACTTATTGATCCTCAGGTTTTGATTCGAACCTGGTTCATAGCTTCTAAGATAGTTAAAACATTTTCAGCAAATCAGTTAAAATTGACATGGAAAATTAGAAATTTTCTGGTGCTCCACTAAAATTTCTGCCATAAGCAAAAAAATATAAAATTTGCAAAAGTGAATAAAATATTTATTTGGAGCAATACATCAATGCCTGCCATTTACTTTTTAAATATTAGTTCATGTGAATGCTGCCGCGGCTACGCCTGAGGAATCTTACCAATGGCAGCTGTAACGTTGTCTTCCGGGGCTGCAATTGTGGCTGGCTTGTCCCTGTACACAAGAGACTACACGTAGCTCCACAAAATAGTCTAATGGGATCAAATAACATGATCTTGGCGGTCAATCAACTGGTTCAAAACTGGAGATTAATTGCTCACCAAGCTAGCCTCCCAATTGGCCCATGGTTTTGCGAGTCTTGTTGCAACCAAGTCCAATTGTTCTATTTTGGGCAAAAAAGTCTGTAATCATCGCACGGTAGTTTGCTCCATTGACTGTAGCGTTGCGATTCTCATTATTTTTGAAAAAGTACGGTCCAATGATGCCGCCGTCCCACAAACCGCACCAAACAGTGCATTTTTGAGGATGTATAGGCAGCTCGTGAACTGTGGAGCGTAAAAGTCAAACATTTCCCGAGAGTGTGCCATGTACAACAACTATGCAGGTATGGCCAGCACTCAAAGCGCTCTCTGCTCTGTTGTGAACCCTGAGTGTGAAACATTTGTAAGCTGAAAGAGTGGACTTTTTCCAGTTCGGCTCTCTCTGTAAAGAGAAGGGAGCTTCACATATTCTGCCATAACAACCACTTTAAATCAAGGTTTCCCAAGCAGAGAGCGCGAAAATGTCACTGTGTCTCTCTCTAACACACAGTGATGCATGACTTCGGCAAGCATTCGGTGTGAATTGGCGAGTATGTTCGTGCCCCTGGGGCTATCGCTGGGGAACTCTGCTTTAAATTAAAGATTTAAGATGCCATATCATTTATATTATACATTACAGTTTTGTTTGAACAGCTCAAAAGCAGCAAAAGCAATTTGGTTATTAAATAAGCAACAATTCAGAAACTATTTGTGATGGAAAAATATTTTTCTAATTTTTTAACGGTAGCCAGAACTATTTGAAACATTTTTGAGAGCTTTTCTGGGTAACATAAAAAAGGCCGAACTTGGCCAAGTTAGTTAACAAGATGTTGGCTGACCATTAAAAAATTTTTATGCTAACCGATTTCAGATCCACTTCGGTTTGGGTTTTTACTGTCCTTCGAAACGGATTATGAAGCGTTTTTCCTTTACATATTTATAAAATGTTCGTTTCCGGAACGATTTGGATTTACTTTCTGAGGAATCTATTACAAGGGCTTAGAAATAAAAAAAAACTCTCCGAACCGAGAAGATAGCAAGCTTTCCTGATGTATTTTTAGGCGCTGAAATTAAATCAAAAGAAAGAGATTTGTTTATATTTTTAGGTTCTGTGGCCACATTGAGTCAATACTAATTCGTGTTTTGGGTAAAGTGGATTGAATAACATTACTGAAAATCCAAACACATGATTCTCTTTTTGTTCAAAAGACAAACCTTTAGATTGTATTTAGAAAATCTTTAATATTTATTGATAAAAACTAATTTTTTTTAATAACTCTTAAAAAATTTCAGCTAAAAGAAAATAATCACTAAATTATTTGACAGACATTGTGCAACACTAAAGGTTGCTGGGCTGAGTCCGGTTAGTTGCCGTTTTATTTTTATTGCACTTTGAAGTTTTCAGCTTCTGATAGGGATTTGCAACTCCATATCTCGTAAACTATTTGTAATTTAGCTTTGACGTCTTAAAGGAAGTTTTTGCTCTTGGCTTGGCTTACAAAACATTCTTAAATAGCAAGTCAAAAAAGTCACATCTTAATACTCAAAATGACAAAAATGTCGCAAAATCATGATGTTTTCACCTCATTTTGTACTGATTTTCAACTTGAACTTGAAAACCGTAACGAATTTGACGAAGCAATTCAGGACAAAAACGTAGCTTAGTCTTTAATAACCAAACGGTTGGAACATGCCAGCTTCATTCGATTGGTCCTTCATATAGTAACGGACCCTTAAGCATGTAGAATTTTAACCATATCTTGAAAAATGTCAATTTTAGGCATCAATTCGCTGACACAGTCAAAATTTTCGATTGTTTTGTATTAAATCAATAAGATAGTAAAAAACATTACTGAAAATTAAACAAAATTAATTTTTTTTAATTTTTCACCGAAATTATTCGTTTTTCCGAGTTTTTATGACAGTTGCACATGCTTGTGGGCCTATAACTATATGAAAGAGTTATTATATGAAGTTGGTTCGTTCTAACGGTTTGTTTATTTTAGTCAAAGCTACAACTTTGGGCTGTATTACTTGTCAATATTTCTCACAGGTTTCAAGTTAAAGTTGATAAACTGTAAAAAAAAGTGGTAAAAGCTTGGTTTTTTGGGCCACTTTTGTAATTTTGAGTATGAAGATGTAATTATTTTGATTTGCTACAAATAAATGTTTTGTAGCCCAAGGCAAGAGCAACAACTTTGCTGAACACATAAGAGCAAAATTCGAAATAGTTTAGGAGATATGGAATCGTAAGTCCTACTCTGAAGCATTGAAGTTCAAAGTGCAATAAAAGGAAAACAACAGCTAATCAGCGCAAACCCAGACAGAGTTTTTATACTACCATCACAACCTTTCAGAATTTGTTGGTCTCGACGTGATCAGCTTTTTTGAGTTCAAAAATGTGACACAGTGTAATTTATTCTATTTGCATTAAGATGGTAGAATTTCGACCAGTGGACGAACCTAGAATGTACTAATACCCCGAGCTTAGATATGATTTCCAATTAAATTAACTATTTATTGAAACAAAAATCCAAAATTTAGAAGTTACAGCTACCATCAAAATCATTGGGTTTTTGAAACTATCTTTACCATTAAAATTCCTATTACGATTTTCGGGGGATTAAAGTCTGAATTACCATTACAATATGTTTTGGTAATTAAAAATTTAATTGCCATTACAATTTTTAAATGGAAAGATAATTGGCAACTGAATTTGCTACAACTATTTTTATAAAAATAAAAAAAATTGATTGATAATGGTATTTAAAATTTACAGCAAACAAAAAATATCAAATTTTGGTTACTTGCTAATTAAAGCTGGAAATCTATAAAAATTACATTAATAATTAAAGTTTCCAATTGGCTTAAAAGTAATTTCTGAAGGCCGAACAAATATTTGAGTTGTAGTTGATTCACTGGAGCTTAATATAATTTTTCAAGTTAATTAGGAAATTGCACTTAAACGGATAATTTCAGTTAAAGCTCCACGTCTAAAATCCCACCAATAAATCAAATTTTCTTTTCGCACCGCATTGTAAACTCAAACTCCCCATCTACGCAACGCACAACAAAACCCTTAAGGCCCATAATTCAAGAGCAAATAGGCAAAAAGGGTAACAGCACCAACCATATTTGAACCCTTTTCATACGCGGCGTATGAGTAACATGCCGAATTCCATGAATAATTCGCCCAGCAGCAGCAACAGCAGCCGCAGCTGATGATAAAACATGAAAATGGGCAAACATAAATCTAGTGCACAAGATATGCCATAAACAGGAACGACTCTTAAATATTGTATTTTCGTGCGCCTGATGCTGCTGTCTATTAAAGTGGCCCCAAAAATGCTTTTTGGCCACTTTCACTGCGTCTCTTCGTGCGAAAGGCTCTCTGGGCACTCCAAAGAGTGTGTGTTCACTCCACTCCTACATCAAGTACGTACCTCTCGCTCCACCGCATGGTCGTTTGGGCAAAGTCAACTTTCGTTTAGCTTGTAAATAGCTCGTTTTCGCAGACTTCGTAACTCGACGCCATGTTAATATATAACAATTAATCTTAACTAAAAGTATCAGACGCCCACCAGGCGTAATCATAGAATGGGTTTATGCGTAAAGAAATAACAATATTCTTGTCAGAGTTTTATGCTGGGGAAAAGGGGCACAGATAGTTCTCATAATATATAATATTTGTAAAAAAAAAACTTATTTATACTTTTTGTTAATTTCTTGACCAATAAAATCGATTTTTGTAAATATGAATATTAAGTTAACTTAAAAAAAATTCCTGTTTCACCCAAAATGTAGTTACAATTCATTTCTACAAGTAGAAGCAACAAAGCCAAAGTTTCTTATCAACACACTTGAAGCAAACTCAAACTTTGCTTGCTTTTTAGTTTTAAGTCAGCGACGCTTTGAAATTTCCAATCATTTATAGTATTGATTTCATGAAAACGCTGTGCAGACGACATATTCACTTAAAAACAGTTTAAAATTAGTTTCTTTTTTTTAAATTTGGTTACAACAATTAAGCTAATTTGAAAAAATTCCCCAAAATGTAATTAGGTTCCACGCATAAACCTAAAGCCAGTGGTCTTGCTGCATGGCCATGACTGCCAGTTGGACAACGAGACGATGACGCCATGTTGTTTTCCATCTCTCACACACACACACACACACAGAGCCATAGCGAGAAACACTTTTTGCACATTACAGTGTTAATGTGCCTCACTGCCGCATGTAAAAAGCCAAGTAATTTAAGCAAGTCTCGCACACAGCGACAGACAAGGATAACCAGCTACGCCCACCGACCCCCCTTTTTGGGTCTGTTGGTGTGTGACTGTATGTGTGCGTGTTAATGATTTTTTGCACACAGCTTCACAACTTGACGCTTTGGCTTTAACTCGACTGGGTCTGGGTATCCTCTCTGGGACTTCTGCACTCAACTGGGCCAAAGAGTGGGTGGTTATGTATGTAAAAACTATATGTATATAGGTATAAATTTATATGGGCTTCATGGGCTGCCACGTGCGTTCAACGCCTTTGGTTTCGCATAGTTGTGTGTGTCCGCATGTGCTTACATATATATACAGGTGCCTGGTCAGCAAGATGATTAACAGATACCAGGGTGTAGGGCGGAAAAAGAAATGGGTGAACGTAAATGGATACATGAAGTATATTGATTTTAGGGAAATGACGTGCAATCTATAAGCTTTTTGCACCTAAGTAAGAACTAGGTAGCGGTTTAGATATACATATTTAAAGTTAAGGTATTAACGGTTTTCGTAGTACCTAGATAACAAACCTAGATTGAAAATATTGTTTTTAAGAAGCTTGCAGTCTGGACAAAAAAAGATAGAAATAGCTTGAAATGAGATTAAAAATTTTAAAAACAAAATTTGTCATCTGCCAACATTTGAACCCTCCCACAGTTCTCTGTAAAGCTTCAGTTACAAATTGTTTTGCTATGTATTCTTAGGAAATATGAAACATTTATCAATTTCATCTGATGCTTTAGCTGCTATAGCTTACTCAGAATCCATGAATTGGTTTTGTAAGATTTTGTTAAGACACCACAAATTCTGAGACACAATTCAATCACTTGCACGGTCGCGGTTTTTGCATGCTGAGAGCTTTTATTGGTGGTAGTTAAGTTGCCATGCCGTGTATTCAGTCCCCCGAGGTCCTGAGTTTCAATCCCAGACGGGGAGGGTAAAGTAAAAAATACAAATTTTAATATATTTTTCAGAAATCGAACACAAATACCAACTAACGAAAATAGAGGAAAGCTAACTTCGGCTCGACCGAAGTTTATATACCCTTGCAGCTTGTGTAATGGATATAATTTAAGGTTTTAAATGATTTTCGTCAAACATTCTTTGCTGAGATATTTCCCAAACTCAGCCACAGATGGCACCATTTGCTTGTCAGTTTGTTATATGGCAGCTATACGATATATTCATCCGATTTTTACCAAACTCCTCAACATTGTGTGGAAACCGATAATATTCAGAGCTGGAAAGTATAAGGACGCTAACATTGAAAACAAAAAAGTTTTTCTCACTAGAACTACTTTTTCGACCTACAGTTCCCCATGGTAGCTATATGCTAAAGTCATCCGATTTGGATCAAACTAGGCAGAACTGTGTGGTAGCGTATAATATTAATCAGTAACAAGTTTGGGAGCGATAGCATTGAAAACAAAAAAGTTTTTCCTACTAAAACTTTTTTTCAGAACTATATTTTGAATGGTAGCTATGCTATACAGTTGACCAGCCATCATCAAACTTGGTGCAATTGTGTAAAAGCTTTACTAACTTATAAATACGAGGATTGGGAAGGAAGACAAAAAAGTTTTGCTCACTAAAACTAGTTTTTCGACCGATGGTTCCTATGGCAGCTATATGCTATAGTCATCCGATCCGGCCAGTTCTGACAAATGTGCAGCGTATTTGATAGATTTAAAACTGACGGAGGAGATAGCATAGAAACAGACGGGCAGGCGGACGGACAGATTAACATGGCTATATCAACTCAGCTCGTCATGCTGATCAAGAATATATACACTTTATATGGTCGGATATGCTTCCTTCTATGCGCTACAAACATCTGGACAATTTTAATATACCCTCTACAAGGGTATAATAAATAAAAATTACAATAAATCTAAATTTAAATTTCAAACTATAAAAAATATAGTGTAAGGAGCAGTGTGACTGTTCAAAAAAGTATTTGCCCAGCATGTACTGGGCAAACTGCCAGTCGACACCATCGCCAACTTTAGGCTGCGTCAAGGCGACACCACCGGCACTTCCACTCTTGGGTAGCTTCTTTCTTGGTAGCGGTAGCTGTCCCGCAGAGACTTCCAGGCTATCATGCAATCAACTCCTGAAATATTTTTAGTAAAACTCACCATCTTTTCTGACCTCTGCAGCCACAGCTTTCCATGCTTTTAATACAAAAACTGCATCGAAATGCTTGTTATGGGTTCAAATCCCACAGGATGGGATGTATATGGACTGCCAAAATTAGCGTCGAATTGCGATAATCTGTTTTTATTTTGTTTATTTGCGCCAGACATGGTTGATAATATTTAGATGGGTAGGTGTCGGAAAAAATTCAAACTATATTTTCTGCTTCTGAGCGTCGGAATTGAATCGGCCAGTGTCTGCCTGTCAATTAAGTAGGCGCCTGTCAAGATAGCGGCGCATTAGTTTTCCGACGCTCAGGAACGGAAACTTTAGTTTGTCTGAGTTCGACCGAGCGTCAGAGGCCTGTCGGAATTTTACAAACGCTTTCCGATCCCCTTTTTTAAATATGCATTTGACACCCGTCGGAATCGATTTAGTTTGTCTGAGTACTATTTAAGAACGATAAAATTGAAAACAAAAAAGTTTTTCGTACTGAGACACATTTTCCGACCGATCGGTCCAATGGCAGCCTTAAGATATAGTCATCCGATTTGAACCAAATTTTGCGAATCTATTTGAAATCATAAAAAATTAGTAATCAGCGATTTTAAGAACGATAACATTGAAAACAAAAAAAAATTCCATACTAAGACCTAAGGCAACCATAAGATAGAGTCACCCGAAGACGATCAACTTTTGAAAATTAGTTTGAAAGCGTTTAATATTAATAATCACCAACCTTAAGAACGATTTACTTGAAAACAAAAATTTTTTTTTTTACTAAGACCCATTTTCCGACCGATCGGTCTTATGGCAGCTATAAGATATAGTCATCCGATTTTTACCAAATTTGCAAATTTGTTTGAAAGCACATAATATTAATAATGGCAGAGTTTAAGGACGCTAACATTGAAAACAAAAAAGTTTTTCATCCGAAGACCCATTTTTCGACCAATGGTTCCTATGGCAGCTATAAGATATTGTCATCCGATCCGGTCGGGTCCGACATATTAGCAGCGTGCAGCAAAAAGAAAACTCTGTGCAAAATTTCAGCTCGATATATTTGAAAGTGAGAGACTAGTTTGCGTAGAAACAGACAGGAAGACGGACGGACAAAGTTGAATCGACTCAGCTCGTCGCCCTGATCAAGAATATATATAGTTTATGGGGTCGGAAATTAATATTTCTATGCGTAGCAAGCTTCTGGGCAAATTAATAATACACTTTGCAAGGGTAAAAAAACAGCTTCCAACAGCTGATGAGCCATTTATTTGGACTCATCTATTTTCTTGATTTCCAGAAGAGAAACTAAATAGTCATAGCGTTGTCACACTGATAGCTTGTGTGGATTGCAAGCACAGCCGATAAAATTACACTCTGTATTATTAGTTTTTCATATTTATTAATTTAAAGACTCAAGACTTTGTCTACCAAGGATCTCGAAGTCGCGCACACTTGTGGTAGTACATCATGTGACTTTGAAAGCTGTGAGGTAATTTTGAAATTGTTTGAACTTTAGTTTGATAAAACATTTTGAATTCAAGCGGCTGACAAATCAGTGAGATCCTACCATTTTGTTGCCGTTTTGCGTATTTTTTAGGGTTTTTTAAGAGTTTGTGGTCTCACTATAGTATACAATCCATTTAATATAAATAACTGGCAATTTCGTGACATAAATTTGTATTTGATGACGTTGAATTAGAGTAAAGAACATGAATGATGATGAATGAATATTACAAGAAGCTGAATCATAAGGACCAGTATCGAGCTGCTGATCTGCTGCTGACTCGTTGACAAATAGTAAAAACAGTCCCTTTACCTGAAGCAAATGCAAAAAATTAGACTCATCTACTGGTTTTATTCATTTCACCAAGAATACCACATTAATCCCCCTCTATCAACTCCACTGGAACCGAACCTCACTGTTAGGTACAGATAGACGCACTTTTCTCAGTACTTGTGTATGCACCGTGTTGCCTAATTTCATTTCCAACTCAGTTAACCCGCAAAGTTTAAACAACAGTTTCTCTCGACCACTATCAACAAATTTTCATCTGGCAAATACCGAAAAAAAATTCAACAAAATATGAAAACATTAAAACGTAACCAAGTCACGATGTCAGTTGGGCGATTACAACTCTGGAAATGCTTCGCTAACTGCAAGCCAACAAATGTCAAGTGTCAATCAAAAGCGCTGCTGGAGACTCTCGACTCCTACTCCCCTTGAGCATTGCCAAATATGAGCACGCTGACATCCTTGGCGCCAAGCGGCCATGACAGGCCGTTTCTGGGGGACTGCGGCCTGTTTTCCGCTTGCGTAAAAAACTGTTTATCATTTGGCCGCTTGCCTAACAGAGGCGTTACCCTTACTTTTGCCGGGCATTGGACAGCGGCGATTATTAATTACTCTATTTTTTCCCAAAACGCAAGTGCCGCCCATTGACTCTTGAACTGAACCTGCCGGCTTATTACATTTTAATTGTTTTACAATTTTCGGTGGCTTCAATTAGCATTTTGTGGTAGGTAGTACGTGTACACCACATGATGCAATTCCCACTCTGCGCATGGGTTACGGACTAAAACAAAAGACTTGGAAACGTTGGCGTCTGATTTTTACCATAAATTAGGTAGATAAGCAAAAAGACTGGTGTGTTATTTGGGGTTTTTTTTTTGGTTGTAATTGTTTTTGTTTTTTTTCTTGGTTGGGTGAATGGAAATGGAAGGGGGAGGGTGACCATTTTGAAAAACCGTAACAATTTGATGTAAGTAGCTTTCTTTTGATTGTGTGCTTTAAGCGAGAAGTTAGAATGTGTGAGTGAACATGATGGAAATTCTGAAATTTACTTTCATGGTCGGGACATAGGCCTAGTGTAGTTCAGTGGTTCTCTAGAAACTTAACAGAGGATTTTTAATATATCTTACCTATAATGAAATGGTTTGTAAAAGTGTTTTGATTGTTCCTCCAATAACAATTAAAATTGTATTTATAAATAAATGAATTCACAAATCTCTAATAAGCTTAACCGCACATTGTGCTTGTTCAGTGATTTTCATCTCCAATCTTCCCCTAAGTTTTTCTATTTTTGTCCTTATCTCAGCATATGCTGCGTCCAGCCCCCACCGCAGTCACCCAGTCCCAGTCAATTGCTTCCACAACTGTCGTTTATTCAGCCACAAACAAATTTGTCTACGACATTAGCATCAACAGTCCGAGCATATTGAAATCCAAAACTGCAAGTCAATACGGTAATGGTTCCACCCACTCCCATCCCACCGACTCACTTGAGATAGCGTCTCCTGAGCCGCCCACATTCAACGCGCTGTCACTTTGGGCGCAAATTTTGCCATTTCCACCCTCGCTAATGTGCAAATAAAAATGTTAAAAGGGTCCTGTAGCACTCAATTACACGCCCTGGTGACCATTTGTTCCCCGTTGCTACTGCGTGAGCTTTCTCCGAATGCGGCTCTGGCTTCGGTGTGCGTGACTCGCCGCTGTATGGGTAAGTGTGTGTGTGTGTGTGTGTGTGTGTGTGTTTGAAGGTTTCTATATAGAGAAAACATTATGGCGCGCGAACGGAAGTTGCCATCTTGTTGATGGCAGTTAAAGATAAGAGAAAGCGAAAAAAAGAAGCAGGACGCGAGTTCGTTTTTATAGCCAATACCCTTAGCATTTTTATGGAGGTACATTTATTTTCTAGATAGAAATGAGCCTTTGTTGGTCAGGCTGTCTCCAAAATCGTGAATATTAAGCTACAAAATATTTATCAGAATAATTTAAACTTGAATAACAAAAACGACTTCAATATACCCGTTACTCATGGGAAGTAAAATTTAGTGATTACACAGTGCCAAAAAATTCAACTATTTTTAATGCCTGGGAACGGGACCAATAAATTATGAAACTAGAGGCATCAGGGAGCAACACCTCATACCCAGTTTTTCTTGATCACGTCAAGTTCGCGTTTAATGGGTACATTTATACTATCAACACACAGCTACAACATCTGTTGCTGGTTAAAAAAAGGTGAGAACTAAAATTTTGGAAAATTCACCAAACATGAAGGGAGTCACCACAATTGTTATACTAAATTCCCGCCGATCGATAATTATTTATCGATTTGCTGAAGGAATGATAAATATCGGATGAACGAGCAAAAAACGGCCAGTTAATACCCCGCATCTCTCCCACCCATCACCACAGCGTTCCGTGGAACGGCAATCTTAGTGACAGAGAAGGAGTGAAACTTGGAAATGCGAGCTGCGACATTAAGGGGACAGAGTATGTTATAGTCGGGCTTGACCGACTTTCTTTCTTGTTTATGGTGGGGACGGGAGAGGGCGTGCCAAGAATTTGAAACAAACTTAATCTGCGTGCAGACAATAGAAGTCTACATTTTAAATTTGGTTGCTCAAGCTCTTCTAGTCTGTGAGATCTAGGTATTCATACAGACAGGCGGTCATGCGGACATGGCTTTATCGACTCGGCTGTTGATGCTGATCAAGAATATATATGGTTTATATGGCTTCTTCATGTTACATACATTGGCACGACTTTAGATTACCCTTTTTATACTCTGTACCGACGGTACACAGAGTATATTAAGTTTGTGCAAAAGTATGTAACAGGGAGAAGGAATCGTTTCCGACCCTATAAAGTATATATATTCTTCATCAGCATCAACAGCCGATTCGATATAGCCATGTCCGTCTGTCCGTCAGTCCGTCTGTCCGTCCGTCCGTCTGTCCGTCCGTCCGTATGAACGAAGAGATCTCAGAGATGGTAAGAGATAGAGGTTTGACATGTATGGGACATATATTTCTTATACTTGCAGGCAGATCAAGTTTATTTTTAATTTTTGCCACGCCCCCTCCCGCCCCCGCAATTTGGAAAAATCGTCATATCTCCTACAGTTTGCTGAAGGAATGATAAAGATCGGATGAACGATACTCAAGTTATGAGCAAAAAACGGCCAGTAAACACCCCACACCCATCACCACAGCATTCTATTGAACGGCAATCTTAGTGAGAGAGAGAGAGAAAGAGTGGAACTTAGAGATGAGCGCGTATAACTCGTGAGCAAATGTTAGCTGCGACGTTAAGGGTACAGAGTATGTTATAGTCGCGCTTGACCGACTTTCTTTCTTGTTACTTTACACTTTGTATGAAACCATCTTGATATCTCAAAAAAGTAATGATGCAGCTCGATTTCTAAAGGAATTTTGTACGAAGAAATACTATTAGGGGTTTCACGTCAACTTGGATATCAAAGAGATTACTTGTTAACCAATTTGACGTGAAAACCCAAAATATTTTACCACAGAACAAGGCCTGTGCTCCCTATGTTTTAAATCAAAATTCACCTTAAATTAAGAATGTTAGACATTCTGTTAGTGGACATAAATTGTTAGCTTTCTGTGGAGTATTTTACGTCACATTTGGAAACAAAATTGTTAAAATTTATGCAATTTTTTGCCTTATACCAAGGTTTTAAGAGACCTAAAAACATAATGTCAATAGCAACCTTAAAGTTTTTTTGAGACCAAATCGCACAGAAGTTTGCACCGCATAGAAATAAACGTTTCCGTCCCCATGGGGCATATATATTCTTGATCAGGGCGACGCGCTGAGTCGATTCAGCTTTGTCCGTCCGTCTGTTTATTCGCAAGCTAGTCTCTCAGTTTTAAATCCATCGAGCTGAAACTTTGCACAGAGTATTCTTTTTACTGAACGCTGTTAATATGTCGGAACCGACCGCATCAGATGACTATGTCTTACAGCTGCCATATAAACCATCGATCGGAAAACGGGTCTTAGTGAAAACAACTCTTTTGTTCTCAATTTTATCGTTCTTAAACTCGGCGATTATTGATATGATATGTTTTCAAATAGATTCGCGAAATTTGGTTGAAATCAGATGACTATCTGTCGGAAATGGGTTTTAGTTAGAAACATTTTTGACTATAACGCTAGCGTTCGTAAGCACTGATATTTCAAAAACACCATTTGCAAGGGTATAAAAACTTAGGCCTGTCGTGATAGAGAACATTATTACGAGTATAAAAATATGTATGCAAATTGTCCATTCAAGTATTAATTGACATATAAAATATATAGCTTGGTGGTTTAGAGGCGTCCTCCTTAACAAATATCCAGCCCAATATATTTGAATTCACAGAATTATAATTATCTTCAATATATAGTTTACAAGATGATTAGCTTATCTGAATATTAACTTTAAGTATGAAAAATATAAAAAGACGAAGACCGAACAACTGCTCAAGCCCAAACCTTCGGCCAAGAACATCAACACCTAACCAAACACCGCTTCTAGGCAAGAATTTTCTGGGCTTGCAGCCCTGCTAAAAACCTCATTCGACGTGCTTATTGATCGTGAATAACTTAATTATACCTTACATTAATTAAATTATAAGCTTTAGTTTAGTTTCCAAAAATTTTTTTATTCGCATCTTGTACTCCACAAGTAGCGGATAAATTTATTGAAATTTGGAAAAAGTTGAATATTGCCATAATGACGAAGAAAACTCTAATAAGTAAACTAAAAACCTTGCGTAATAAATATTCTAACGAAACAAAATTCACGTGTACATCTGAAAAATACATCGCATTTGTCGAGGTAAAGTATAGCTTATTCTATATCGGAAGTGCAAGTGCAGTTTACAAAGTAATCGTTGTTCATGTGGTTTGATGACTGATCACTTACATAAATATTTGGCTGATCAGCATATCGTAAGATAGCTGACAATTAAAGAAGTCCTGAAGAATGTTGTTGATTTGGAAACTGATGAGACTGCTCCTGCAGATTCGTTTTACCGGCTTACTTAATACTTGCAGGCAGATCAAGTTTATTTTCCATTTTTACCAGGTCCCTTCCCGTCCCCGCACATCTCCCACAGTTTTGATGATAGATGTTTCTTACTTTCTAGAGATATCTAGTAATATTATTTATCGATTTGCTGAAGGAATGATAAAGATCGGATGAACGACACTCAAGTTATGTGCAAAAAACGGCCAGTAAACACCCAGTTACTCAGTGATTTGTGCTCTATTTAATATTAGTGAGCAAAAATGGGCCAAATAAATAAAAATATATTATTTGTATTTAATGTTTAACCAAATAAGAATTTTCAAATTCGTTAATTGGTTTCTTATTCAACTAACTAAAAGCAAATTCACAGCTGCTACTGAGTCCCTACACACGCACGCAGAGACTACAAACACAGAGCCAAATAATATCACTAGTTTACAGCCAAAAAGTACTAGATCTATTTTTTAGTGTAGTGTGGATTAGTGATCTTAAAAATCGATTTCAAAAATTGTTTCATGGCAACGCATTTAATTTTATTTCGGTTGGTAAACTCACACTTTAAGCCATATCTCAATTCAAAAACGTTAGATGAAATCAAGCAAGATATGAATCAAAAAGTAAGTAAGTAAGGAAACATTGTTTTAAATCGGTTCGAAAACGTAAGAATTTTCGTTTTTTAAAAGCATGGGAAAAATATTAACAAACAAATTTTTTTTTTTTAAGAATCTCACTTCTATGAAGAAAATAAGGTATTGGTAAAGAAAATATATAATCTCCAACAAACGTTTCTGAATGGTTATATAGCTTAAAATGTAATATAGCCAAGCAATAAATTTAAAAAAAAATTTAAATCGATATCCGTGCTCGGCATTCCAAACTTTACTAAAAACGAGTAGAAAGAAAGTCGGTCAAGCCCGATTATAACATACTCTGTATCCTTAATGTGCAGCTCGCATTTGCTCACGAGTCATAGGGGCAATCTTAGTGAGAGAGAGAGAGAGAGAGAGAGAGAAACTTAGAGAGCGCACAACGCGGTGCGCTTTTGGTGTTGGCGTTAACTGGCCATTTTTTGCTCCTAACTTGAGTATCGTTCATCCAATCTTTATCATTCCCTCAGCAAATCGATAAATAAATAATTTGGTTACAAAATATCTCTAGAAGGTATGAACCATCTATCATCAAGACTGTAAAAGATATGACAGTTTTTCCAAATTGCGGAGGCGGGAGGGGGCGTGGCAAAAATTGAAATTAAACTTGATCTGCTTGCAACTATAAGAAGTATATGATCCATACATGTCAAACCTCTATCTCTTACCATCTCTGAGATCGGCGCGTTCATACAGACGGACGGACAGACGGATAGACGGACAGACGGACAGACAGACAGACGGACATAGCTATATCGACTCGGCTGTTGATGCTGATCAAGAATATATATAATTTATAGGGTCGGAAATGATTCCCTCTCCCTGTTACATACTTTTGCACAAACTTAATGTATACCTTTGGTACAGAGTATTAAAATTCTAGTAGAAATGGGTTTATTTTTAAAAACTAGTGTATTGTAATAGCGAACGATCATAGCAATAAGATGATAAGTATGAAAAAAAAACCCTTTTGAAGCCACAATATTAACTTTGCTTTTGTTTAAGCAATAATGGAAAAGCTACTCCCAAATCCAACATAGAATGGCTGTGGATAGCCATGGATGAAAAATTAAAATGGTCCAGCAATTTGGGTTACTTGTGAAAAACTGGTTATAAAATGAATTTTGTTATGGTTAATTTTCAAGCGTTCATAAAAACCGATAATTCCTTGTACTTTTTTGACACTTGTTCAGGATCTTTTTTCATTGCAGTGGCAAACGTGGCTACAGATTATGTTATAGTCGAGCTTGACCGACTTTCTTTCTTGTTGAAGATATACGTTTTTCTTTTTTATCTTAATTTTATCATAAACTTTCAAGTTATTCAAGTTGTACAAACATAACGAGACCTAGAGCCGGCAAAATCTTGAGGGTTTAATTATCATAAAGGTCGATCAACCATGCATGTAATTATAGCATATTTTAAACAAATATAAAAAAAGAAAAGCTTATCTTTAAGGGGGTATTCTCCATGTCGATTCTGTTTTTTGGACCTTTTTTAAAAAAAATCTTTTATAAAAATTCTCAAAAAAAAAGGTATAGCGTTGGCGGCCACGATTTCTCGTCTCCAGGTTGTCTGAAATGAAAAGTAAAAACGGGGTTATAATCAGAATAGATGTCATTCGGGTCTGACACTCGAAAAAAATTTTGTTTAGAAAATCCGTTTAGAGCGATATTCTCAAATATCCAAGCTATAAAAAAATGCAAAAAAAAAGTAGAAAAAAAGTTTTGCACATGGAGACCTTTAAAAACGGGAAGCTTGATTTTGATTTTAGACCCATGGTGTCCAGGGCGAACCTTCTTAGAATTCGTTGTAAATTACGATTTTGACAACCGCTTGGTGCATTTTTTTGAATCCATACAAATTGACCCACTCTAGTGAGCATACTTTTGAGAGTATTTCATAGTCGCGTCTTCTATTTGCTCTCTTTCGTTGTTTCTACTTTATCCAGTTGTCTGTTACTGTTTGCCTGCTTTTCCGCGCTTCTTTTGGCTTGGCTGCTTTTTATTGCCTGCACTTTATGTTATTTGCTTCTACTTTTTGGCTCTTCTTTCTTTTATGCCAGACGGCCATGTTGTTGGCAGTTATCTTGCTTCTACTTCCTGCTGCTGTTGCTGCTTCAGTTTTATGGCTGTTTGTTTTGTTACACTCTGTTTCTTTTTTTTGTTTTGTATGTTCTTGCAGTGCCTCAGTTGTTCCTAATTTGCAATTTTGTATACAGACACGATGCCTTAAAGCGGTTTTGTCATGTCATTTGGTAATTGGGTGGCAGCGGTTGGCACTTTATATTTTTTTTGCAGACAGTTGGCAGCGCTGTTTTTTGTGTTTTTCGTGGTCACATATGGTCACACTGCTTCTAAATGTCTCGCCCACTCATCGAATTAGGTTGAGTCTCCGATTTGTGCAAATTAAGTGCGTCATAAAATGCTTATTTTAACAGCTCATAAACAGGGCCAACTTCAACGCCGCCGCAAAACGTTCGATACGAAAATAAATAAGAATAACGCTTCGAATCAATAAATTATAATTAAATTATAACATAAGCGTATGCTAATTTTCAGCGGCGCTTTGTGTACAAAAATACAATATTCAGTTCATCGCCTGGCTCCCCCGCGGAGTTGTCGCCGATTTCATTACAATTTTTTGGCCGTTTCTTTTGCGGCCTATATCATTCCATCGATATGCGACATTGGCGCATTCCTTTGTGCTAAATGTGGTTTTGGGGGACGCAAATAAATTTCACAAAAATTAAACTGAAAGCCATTAAAGTGGCATATGAAATTGTTAAGAAACAAAGTTCAGCAACAATTTTAAGACACACTGAGTTGGGATATTTTGTTGGAAAGTACATTTCAATGAATATTTTCAAAGTAGTAGTTTCGAAGTAGATTTAGAGTTGGACTTGGAAAATGTGTTAAATAACGTTGATTTATATTCTTTAAAATCAGAACATGAAGTTCGTCATATTCCCGTATTCCAAATCAGCGTCAAAAGATTCAAAAATGGTTCAAGTTCATGTATCAAACCTTATGGTGAAGCCTAATGGCATTTCAATGAAACAAGAATGACATCGGAGCTATTAATCGTGTCTTGAAATAGTACAATTACCTTAACTGAGACTTTCTATTAATAAATACATTCCCAATTGTGGAATCATGGTTAAGCACATCTGGTTAAAGTTCTACGTATCAAAAAACCACTTCTGTTGCAATGTTAACAGATGCAACAAAGAACTTCATCGCTGTTGTGCTGCCAGACATTTGAATATAATTAATTTCTAGCCAAAATAAATAAACAGCCACAAATTATGGCCAAATTAGCAAACAAACAAACGACCAACCAACGAATCAACCACTTTGCCATGACAAAACTGTCCGAGGCACAAGTGTCGACCCCCTCGAGTGTTGGCTGCGTATCTATGAGATACGTGTTACATGTGTAGCATAATGCTAGCACAAACACAAACACAATTACAATTACAGCCAAGTGACGGCGACTGGCAATAAATATGTGAACAAACCGCATAAAGCGACGCGACGGTCGCTTAATCCCATGGATGGTGAAGGGGTGGGGTGGGGGTTATGGTGGTTATTTATACACCCCCGAAATTCTGCACAGCCACGACGGCCAATTACTCAACATGATTTCAATGAAATTACCGCACAAAACAAAGCTAAACTGGTTGAGCAGGAGCCGCCGCATCTAGATCCCAGCAGCAACAACAACATCAATCTCAATAACAATTCATAATTCATGTTTAACATGCGCCCCCGTTGTTGAGCAATTTAGCAATCACCCACCACCAACCACCCCAACGACCACCCCTTTCAAGTGGCCCGCTCATCCACTTCCTCTCCAGCATTTCGCATAAATTGTTGATTGTTTGTCTATGCCGGGGACCAGGATGTGTATATTTATGACACCCGGGGAGTCATCGCGTCGCGTCCGTCCGTGGAAGTCAACTTTTTTGTTGGCTCAATAACAAATGACAAAATGGGGTTGCTCGACGACAACTCCTCTGCCACCTCCCGTCGCCACCCATCCACCTGCCTTCTGTTGTTCCTGCTGCTGCTGCTGATGATCATCCCTAATTGGTGTTGAATGGAGTTTTTTTTTTGGGGAAATTTTGTGTTCGGGTGAAAGGTGGTAACCCTCCGCAGGAAGGAAGCTGCGAGTTTGTGCATTGCAAGTGTCATTTTTATTGTTTTGCCTAACTCTGGGTGCGTGTGTTTACGAGTGGTGTGGGTGTGCAGGGGTGTGCGATTTGCCTCTAGGCAAAACTTGTGGATGGGCGTGAAACTTATTAACATAATTGAGCTGTTTGTTTGAATAAGAACGTTGTGGGATGAGCATTGACTTTTAGATACATTTAAAATTGCTTAGAAGTTGAAATACACTTTTATTTTCTATTCAATTTTTCTCGCCAAATTAAAAAACTCCAAATAACAAAAATACGCAAAACTTTTGTTGCCAAAACTTTTTGGACTTTCATTGTTTGCAGTACTCACCAATTAGAAAAAGTCTTAAGAAAAACACACAAAAATACAGAATTTGTATCGATTGCTAGTATCGATATTTCAAGAAAAATTGTTTTAGAATTTTTGAGGTATTGTCGACTACACAATTATCAAAGAAAATAACCAAAATGAGCACGTAAAGCTCTGAGGGACTTTTAACCAAGGCTGCAAGCCGATCCTGAACCGAACCCCAAAGAACCGGTTCGGTTTGGGGTTTTTGGATCCCTCGAACCGAACCATGAACCGAACCTTTCAAATATTTAACATCCCGAACCGGACCCAATGTATACAAAAAAAATTCGGTTCAAAAAATCATTTAAGTCGATTTCTTCAGAACTTTAATAGCTTTCTTAATATTTTGACCGGAAAACATAATTTTATTGTAAAGAATCGGTTTAAATGATAATTACAGATGAGTGTAGAAATCGAATCCATATTGCAATTTTGACATGGAAAGTAAACATAAGTCAACGTGGAAAAGGGGAAAGCAAATCTCGTATATCTATTTACATAGGTGAAAAACCTGTTCAACAACGAAATATTCTCAACTTTTATAAGGACAAATGTGTTAAATGTTCATGACTGTTTCTTCCACCGTTTCTGACACCGCTTGTGCTCATCTTGAGTTCAATGTTCCTTGATTTGGTATTTGACTATTATACCGACCTATGCTCGAAAAATTCCGAATAAATTTCCTCGACTATGAAGAACTATCATGCAAAAAAGTCACGGTGAGCATCCATGGTTTCTTTTTAACTAAAATTTTGAAATATGTAGTTTCTGTACCCAAAAAATGGATATGCTTTTCGTCAGATGTCAAATAAATAATAAAAAATTACAATTTCCTCATAACACTGTGCAACACTAAAAAGTTGATAGAGTCGGGACCAAAAAATTCTGAAAGGGTATGATGGTAGTACAAAAACTTTCGCTCGGTTTGGTCTGGTTAGCTGCCGTTTTCTTTTTATTGCACTTTGAAGTTTTCAGCTTCTGATTGGGATTCGCAACTCCATATCTGGAATTTCGTTTTGACGTCTTAAATGAAGTTGTTGCTCTTGGCTTGGCTTACAAAACATTCTTGAGTAGCAAGTCAAAAAAGACACATCTTTATACACAAAATTTCAAAAATATCTTAAAATCATCATGTTTTCCCATCATTTTGAACTATTTTTCGACTTTGTCTTGAAAACTGTAACGAATTTGACTAAGCACTTCAGTACAAAAATGTAGCTTATAGCCTATTTCCACCAAAGAAATGGAGCTTCATTTCTTGAAATGACAAGAAATGAAGAAAATGATATCATTTCTTCCATACAAATTGTTGTTGCATTTTGCCCTTCATTTCCTTCATTTCTCAAAAATGATGGCATTCCCCACGAAGGAATTTGGTATTTTTTTAAAAAGTACTCGCTACTCTCTGGCACTACTCGTTACTCTCTGGAAATAGAAAGTGTCATCACCAATAAACTATTGATTTGAATTTAAAAATAA
Organism: Lordiphosa magnipectinata; assembly: GCA_037044535.1. Classification (NCBI taxonomy): domain Eukaryota; kingdom Metazoa; phylum Arthropoda; class Insecta; order Diptera; family Drosophilidae; genus Lordiphosa; species Lordiphosa magnipectinata. The sequence continues at coordinate 83,056 of JBAMBO010002404.1, forward strand.
GGCGCAATTTTGTTTTTAATATAATTTAGTGAAAATAAGTTGTGTATTTAGCTTTCTGCTGATTATTCAGGGCGTTAACAATGCGTTCGCCCAGTGTAATTGCTTTCCTGCCGGGTATGTCTTTTTTGGGTAAATATTGCAAAAACTCCCCTTGAGTTTGAAAGTGGCGCCTGTTGTTTAAATCAAACCATTCAGCTGTTTTTGTCAACGTGGCATTGCGAATATCAAAATGATGAAGATTTGTCAATGGAAACAGCATCATTTTTAGAAATGAAAATGATAAGAAATGAAGCCAGTGGAAATAGGCTATTAGACTTTAATAACCAAACGATTGGAACATACCAACTTCATTCGATTGGTCCTTCGTATAGTTACGGGACAGTCAAAAATTTCGATTGATTTGTATTAAATCAAGGAAATAGTAAGAAAACATAACTTAAAAACTGTAATTAAAAAAATGTAATCATTTTACTTTTTTACCGAAAATGTTCGTTTTTTCGAGTATTTATGACAGTTGTACGTGCTTGTGGGCCTATAAATATATGAAAGAGTAACTAAATGAAATTGGTTCGTTCTAACGGTTTGTTTATTTTGGTCTAAGCCACAACTTTGTGCTGAATTACTTGTCCAAATTTGAAACGGGTTTCAAGATGAAGTTGAAAAACTGTAGAAAAGTGGTCAAAACTTGTATGTTTTGGGCAACTTTTGTAATTTTGAGTAGGAAGATATCATTTTTTTGATTTGCTACAAAGAAATGTTTGGTAGGCCAAGCCAAGAGTGACAACTTTGTTTAAGGTTTAAAAGCAATATTCACATTAGTTTACGAGATATGGAATCGTTAGTCCTACTCTGAAGCTGAAAAGTTCAAAGTGCAATAAAGAGAAAACGGCAGCTAATCAGACCAAACCAAGACAGAGTTTTTATACTACCATCACACCCTTTTCAAAATTTTATGGTCTCGACGTTATCAACTTTTTTGAGTTCAAAAATGTGTCACAGTGTAATTCGCCGTCCATCTAAGAAATTTTTTTAGAATTTTTTGAGCATAGTTCGGTATACTAGACAATACCTTTAATTGGTTCCTCTGTGTACCAAAAAAGTGAGGCTACCTTCCAAAATTTAAAGAATACCTAATTAGTGGGCCCATGGGTGATAACAATAATAGTCAATTCACACTGGCCGCAGCTTCGAAAAAAACTGTCAAAGTCGAAGCTGCGAAATTAGTGTTTTATAGAAAATGCGTAGGCATTATTCTCAACAATCAAGATCCAGCGCAGCTTTCATTGATATAACCATATAACTCATAGATGGTTATCTTTTCCAAGTTCTTTTGGCGATTCTTTTCAACCGTTTTAAGTAGCTGACATCTGTTTGTAAAGTTGCGGGTTTTGGTGTGAACGCATGCTGCATGTTTTCGCAGCTTCGACAATGCTGCGCCCAGTGTGAAAAGGTTATAAGGAATGTGGTCCATTCGACTTCTCCTGATCAAAAAATAGCCCAATTTCTACCAAAAGTACAAGCAAAAATCGGTCAACAATGAAACAATCTGTGAACCCAGACTCATAACAAAACCTTAGGCTCAATAAGTACAGGAACTGGACCGCGAACCGAACCTTAAACTTTACAACCGGTTCGAAACCCCGGACCGAACCTTGATCAAAATTTTGCTGGTTTACACCCTTGCTTTTAACAAAGTTTTGAAAAAGTCTACCAGAAAATATCTAAAAGATACCAATTGTTATATTTTAATATGGAAAATAAGGTTATTTTTAGTAAAATTGGTTTATTTCTAAGTTTGAAAAATTCTGAAAAGTACCATAAAATATTTATTGATGGTCTTATATCTCCTCTAACTTACCACACTTTCAGTTTTTCGACATCACACTGAAGGTTCCACAATTTCTATAACTTTAACAATATTAGCCTTGTTTTCAATTCCACTTACTTTTCAAAAGTAATTCCGCAACAATTCCGAAACGTTTTCGTTTTCGTGCGTGAAATTGCTGCGGAATTACCTTTATGAACTAGTGGTTCCACTGCCGCTTATCGATTGATAGTTGAGAAATAGCAGCTACGGTACATAAATACCCGCGTTATGATAATTGACGGCGAAAAATTGTAAACATTTGTAGAAACAACAAAAACGACGAAAACAACGAAATACAATCGGTCAAATTGTATCTCCCGAGTTCCCATCACATTCAACTTATTGGTCACAAGCAAAATGAACTCGATTTTGTACAAAATAGTCACTTTTTAATGGACGTCTATCGGCTGATAAGTGCCTATCGAAATGGTCAGAGCTTTCGCAATGTGGAATTCAGAACACGAATTTTTCACGTTTTACTTTTCGCTATTGCTAGCCTCTAAGAAATCGAGAGTGTTCGTAAATTTTATTATATAACAATAAGATAAAGTCCGTCCGTATTTTAGGATAGCAAAACATTTTAAATGTACCAAAGAATTGTGATTTACTTTCAATTTGTGGATAGATTATATTTTTCAATGATAAATTTGCAAGTTACTTTTAATTTCACTAACCAAAATGCAAAACGTTTGAATCAGCAAAAGTCTTTTGTTTTACTTTTACCAGAACACGAATCAATTCCACTTTCGAAAAACTTTTGTGGAAGTGGAATTGAGAAAGAGGCTTTATGTAAGACTTTCTTGACACTGAAAAGTAAATACCTTCGAGTTGGTATTTTTAATGTCTTTAACAGCATCTTTTTTTTTGGGAAATTTTGTGTTCGGGACTGGCCTTACCCTTGATCGTCAGTGCTCGAATAAACAATCTTTTGAAAGCCGATTTAGAGAGGTGGCAATATAGTTAAAGAATACATCTTCTTAAACGGCTTAGATTTGATTTAGATTTGATTTCGTTTTGAGTTTGACCGTTCTCTTGTTTGTTTACATTCTGGTGTGACTTTAACATGGCGAGCGAGGTAAGTTATCAGGATGATAATGAACTATTTATTTAATGCAATTTAGAAAACATACGAGCCTATTTTGAAGTGATAAAGGACCTAAAGAGCTACAGGGGACAGAGTCAAAAGTGCTAGGAATCGCAAAAGCGATAAGTTTGCCGGCTATGTGAGGGAGGAGCAAAAACGGAAGATACTTAAAATAACATTTCCAGCCTACGTACCGCAAAAATACTCATCTCCGGATTGAATGGACTTGCAGCCGAAACAACGACGCTTCCGGCGTCAACTCTGTGAAGCTGCATGACGACAAGCTGGTCATAGAGGAAGACTTTTGCTCACAATTCCTGGCTGCTCGCGAGACCCTTGGGAGCAACAGTGCCGAGGCATCTCTAGAGCGTGCCCGTGCCTTAGATCCGATGGTAGATATATCGGCCAACACATAACCGCTCAAGGAGAAAACCAAGGACTTCTTTGGTCAGTTCAATGTGGTGGTCGTGAACGGCCAGAACTATGAGGAATTGCAGCGCATAGATGACATATGGTCGAGATCTGGTCGTAAAGTTCTTCGCCAGCGATGTCTGGGTTATGTTTTTTTTTCCTATTTTGCGGGTTTGCAGACCCATCGATATGTGGAGTGAGTATGGTAAAACCACCTTCTTTTCCTTTTCAGGGATTTCTTGAAGTACAAGATAGTCTCAAACCCCAATTAGAAGGTAAAACACGAAACGGTGTCCACGCCCGCGCAACGTGAAGTGCAGTCTCCAGCCTATTCGGCATGGCTGGACTTTCATGTGACTGCCTTGGGCTACCAGCGCAAGATGAAACACAATGGTCGAGGCATAGTTCTGCTTCGGATTCTTCAGCAATTTCGTTTTTCCCTTCGACGCGATTCCAGTTACAAAACAAGAAAGTCGGACTTTAAACTGTTACAGACCATCCGTGATGATATAGTGTTCACATCGGCTCTTAGTAACGAGGCATTGTACGTACTCTTTGCTAACATATCGCCAGCCGTGGCTGTTGTGGGAGGCGTTGTGGCCCAGGAGATAATCAAAATAGTGACTTAAATGGAGGCACCGCACTACAACCTGTTCATCTTTGACACCGACACTTGTGTGAGCTATGTGGAGTCAACTGGAGTCAATTAATATTCAAATAAAGTTTCACTTCTCATTCATTTCCAAAAGACACCAATTCCAAATTTTATTTTAGTTTACGGATAGAAAAGCTTGGATTGGAAATTCGCACTTAAGACTTAGGAAATGATTGCCAAATAGTCCTTGATGGAGTATTTATTTAGTATATTTCGCCAACAAATAAACCTAACTGGCTACTACAATAAAACTTAAAGTTAACAGTAACAATTAAACTAAAAAAGTCCCTATGTAATTGTTTAACAGTAACATTGTTACTGCTAAAATCGAACCGTATGCCAACTGGAAGCCGATTGTACGTAAGAAGTGCTCTAAATATCGGATCATTAAGGGCATAGGATTCCAGATGAGCGAAGCATATTCAATCCTAGAACGCACTTAGGCAGAGTACAGGCTTAGCCGTGTATAAGGATCATTGAACTGTTTAGAATTGCGCTTTACAAAGCCGAGCATTGAATAAGCTTTGGGGAGGAGATAATTTAGATGCCTCGAAAACTGAAATTTAGAGTCAAACCCCACCCCTAAATCCAAGGCTTCATATTGACGACTCAAAGCGTGATGAGCAATGGAATACGAGGTTAGAATCGGCAGCTCGCGTTTTCCAAATGTACATAAAAGCACTTTGAAAAGTTAAGAGGCAGTCGGCAACAGAATTCAGATCACATTGAAGGGCTTCAGAATCTCTAAGGCTTTTAATAGATTAAAAAATTTTCAAATCAGCATACATTAGGCAACCGATGTTATTGATGAATAGCGCAAATAGGCCAGATTAAATAGGCCAGACTAAAACGTTTGCCATTAATGAGGACTTGATACGATCGGCCATCAAGAAAAGATTCAATCCAATTGAGGATGAAAGAATAAAAGCCAAGCTTAGAGAGCTTAGATAAAGGGCATTATGACAAACTTTGTCAAATGCTTTAGAGAAGTCTGTGTAGATTGCATCCACTTGACAACGATTTTCAAATACAAAAATGCAAATATTGCTAAATACTGTTAGATTCGTAACCGTAGAACGGCCAGAAAAAAACCATGCTGATTGGGATCTATGTGAGTTTTTAAAAGAAAATTAAAATGCTTTGAGTCTTTACGTTCAATGAGCTTAGATATATTGCTAAGGTTTGCAAATGGCCTATAATTAGAGACATTGCTATTTGAATCCTTTTTGTGAATAGGAATAACTGAGGCTACCTTCCACTTATACAAAAATTGATCAAGCGCTTGGGATTTAGAAAACATCATAGTGAGAGGCTCACAGAGCTCGCCAATGCAATTCTTGAGAAGAAAAGAAGAAATTCCATCACTGTCTGGCTTAAATGAGTCATCAAAGTCATTGATTGCTTCCAAAATGTTGCCGACATTAAGAATCGAAGGAATGGAATCAAGAGTAAATTGGTCATCCCAGACACTCTATGGCTCAAAATTGGCGCAAAAAAAGGCAGCAAGCAGATTCACTATTCCATCAAACGTATTTGATGATAGCTCATACTCTATGGAATGGAAGATGTAGACCTTTTCGAGTTTATAAAACTCCAAAATGACTTTGGATTAGCTTTTAACAAATAATAATAAGTAATGCCCACCTCAATGTAATCCACCAGCTGTTCACGAGTCTAAAACAAATCAGTGCCCAAAATTGGTCGTTCCATCAACTAATTTAGAAATGCTTTAACAAAATCTAAAACAAATCTAAATTTATTATTTTCAAGTCATAAAGTCATATTGAAAAGAAAATAAAAAATGTTAATATAAATTTTAGGAAACTTTTTCGATTTTAGTTTGAATTCTTTTTACTTTGAAGCTGCCCATATATGAACTAAATTAAAAACGAAAATATATTTTAGTTCTAAATACGAATTTGATTAAAGTTCCAGAGAAGAATTATTTAATATAATTAAAGTTCATAGCACACCTTGCAGCCGCATACAATAAGATCTTTGAGACAGCAGACGCACCAGACAGCTATCGAAAAAACATAATATTATATTTCAAATTTTTAAAAAAGGAAATTATAGCTTGCCAGAGAACTACAGGGGCATGTCATTTTTAAATGAGATTATGAAAATATTTGTGTCAATACTGTTCGGTCGCCTGACGAATTGGGTTAAAACGTACAACATTTTAAGCGAGTATCAATCTGGATTTATGAAAGGTTACTCTACCGTGGACAGCATATTTATGTTCACTGCATTGGCTAAGCACTATCTGGAAAGAAAAAATATGTATATCTTCTTTGTTCACTTTTAATCTGCTTTCGACAGATTGGATAGACGAAGCCTCTACTTGAAACTTAGCAATATAGAAATCTCAACAAAGATGATAAACATGATACGAAGCCTATATTATTTCAACGAGCCAGCAGTTTGGGACGGTAATAACTTATCTGAATGGTTTGAGTCCAACACGGGAGTTTAAACAGGAATGTCTTCTGAGCCCCCTACTTTTCGCGCTGTATGTCGACGACATAACGTCATGTCTGCCAGGGGGCGTTTATTTGGGTTCAGAGCACATAAAAGTGTTAATGTATGCCGACGAAATGGTGTTACTAGCCGAGAGCCCTACAGTAATGCAACAAATGATAGACGCCCTATATGAATATTGCCAAAATAAAAAGTTATGATAATTCGAGATAGTAGAGGACGCAGAGCTATAGCAGATGGATGTAAAATAAACGGAACGAATCTTGAAGTGGTCAACGAATATCGATAACTGGGAGTGACTCTTACCCCACGCATGACGTTTCATAAGCACCTTAAAGAAACACTCAACGACTCTAAAATTGCTATAAATTCGACATGGAAAGAGCTGCTTAGAAAAAGGAACGTAAGCCACATCACCAAATACGCCCTATTTCTAGCCACTTCAAGAGCAATTATGTGCTTGTTGATCAATTTGAAGACGTGGAACGTCAAACGTGTGTTCCACCTACCCCAGTACTCCCCCAATTATGCGATACATTTAGAAACAGGACTTCCCACCATGTTACAATATACCATGCAAATACATTTCGAATACATTGCCAAGTTGTTACAACGTATCTGCTTGAGTCCAAATCGCAGTTTTTCCGCACTTGGGAATCCATGGCACTGGAACACAATATCAATTGCAATCTGAACGATTACAACACATGGAGCGTTTGGCAAAGTTAACTTCTACGAAGTATTGACACCAGAGAGAGAGCCAGTTTCGAAGCAGATGCTCGAGCTAGTCAGTCCCGCATTATCTACAGTCAACTGCAGTACAACCTTTCGAATAGGAATTACTTTCAAGACGACCTCGAATCCGCAAACATATAGGTTACTTTCCGACCAAGAACCGAACTGATGAGTTTAAACTATACCCCGTACAGTACCACGCCCAGCTAATGCACACTCTATAGTACCGGAGAGAGGGAGGTCACTGAACACTTTCTTGCCCGGCGCCCCATACTGAACGAACTCAGGATTCTGCACTTTGGAAAATCAACGCTGTCGCTTCACGAATCATACGCACTTCCTACTTGCGGGAGAGCCTGCAATATCGCAGAGGCTTCCTTATGGACTACGGTGATATGTGATCTGGAAACCAGGAAAGCATCGAGTCACATTTGCTAGGCCACAGCCTGTATTTTAATGTCAATTAAAATTTTTTAAATTGTTAAACTTTAGAATTAGTTTTCTAAATGTTCATCTATTCCAAAAAAAAACTTTAAAATAGAAAATAAATCATACGTCTACTACTAATGAAAGTAATTGATCAAATAAATTACAAATAAAGCTGAAAAATATACATGATAATAGTAGGACTTGGTAACATATTTTTCATTTCTTTATGCAATCCGATCAGAGTAAGTCTGCTTAGATTGATGAAATGTTAACTAGCTCCAACATCAAAAAAAAATTGTCTATTCCAATAACATTTTCATGTGAAACTTAAGTGCAATTTTATTTAATTTTACGTTTGCCTCCAGCGACATTGAAGACACCAGCTGTCTTAGATTTTCCAACTGTCGCTCAAATTGAGGGCAATTTTGATGAATTTTTAAACACTGGCACAAAGTCAATGGGAACAAGAACAGGAACTGAAATTAGTTTCCACTTACTGGGCTTCCACCAGCTAATTATCTCGCCATTTTGCATTGATAATTTGAATTATTCAGATGGCGCAAAGTGTGGTGGCCCCCTTCTCCTCCTCCTCGGTTGCCAGTGAAAACGCACATGACAGTGTGACAAATTTCACATAAAACAATTACCAATCGCAGCAGCGGTAACAACAACAACAACTGTCGCTAAATAACAAACGACAGGCAGTCAACGAAAAAATATTTAATTGAATTAAATTGTTTGCTGCTGTTACCAATCGCAATTGGCCAATTTGGCAAGCGGAGAGACACAAACGCAAAGTAGAAATTGTTAGCCAAATGAAAGGCCAAAAACATGGCTAAAGGTGGAAGTGGAAAGTGGCAGCTGAGTGTCGCTTTTATTGTTTACTTTCAATCACTTTTCGTCACGAATTTGTCGGATAGAAAAAGTAGCAGCATAAATAAATAATGGACGAGCGTGGGGGGGAGGGAGCTGAGGAGGGTGGGCTAGACATTTGCATAGAGCAAATCACAGCCACACGGCTGACTGACTCTGCTTTTGTGGACATTGTTGACAAATTGCACATAATGACATTAAATTGAAAATGATTGTGTGCAATTGTTTTTTTTTTTTGTTGTTTTCGATTTTCTTTCTCTTTCGCTCTCATTTGGGAAAAACAGCTAAATCAACAGCCAAGGCGCTTGCGTTTGCGTTTACGTTTGACGCCCAAATTAAAATTAATGGCGGGGCAGTGGCGCGTAAAAAACCCAACACGATACATCAAACAACAGCAGCACACACCCACCAATCCACCAATCCACCAATCCACCGATCTACCGGGGCAACAACGCACGTGCGCCCCATAAACAGAAGCTGCACTTGAGATGGTTGCCTGCCAAATAGAAATATTTGGTTTTGGTTTGCTGTATCTTCTTCCACTTACATGAAAATCATTTCACTTTGCCTAATGTGCAATTAGGAAACGCATTTTCATTAGTTTTATCGCAACCATTTAAGTTTCAGCTGTGCTTTCAATGGGGCCTCATCCGGACATGGCCTAGGTACGAGGTACGAGTATGAGTATCTTAAAAATGCGCTTAATTTGCTTATCGGTTTCCCAAGAGGAAGCCCAAAAGTATATAAAATATATGGAAACAGATGACTAAAAGCATTTGGCGTCTGTAATGATGATGATTATTAGCCAGATGAGCAGTATTGAAGAGCTTGAATGGATGTTTGAAGAAACATAAATTGTAAAATAAAATGTATTAGGAAATATTTTTCAAGTCCAGTCAAGTTTTATTTCCTTTAAGACTGCGATTCAGGGTTTTAGCTATCATTTGTGAGGCCTAAAATGAAGGAAATATAAGTACCTTTGTTAGCCATGAAGACGCAAGTTTATTTATTAATATAATTTTTCTTTTCTTTTTTTCAATATATTTTTAATTCCATATCCAGCCTGTTGTCTTCATGCGATGTCCACATGTACGTCGACGATGTTCAAAAGTAAATATGTCGTCCTTTGAGTCAAATCAGTGATTGTATTAGCAGTTGTAATCGTGACATGTTTTATGTTAGTGACTGGGCAAAGAAAATTGGCTTGGGCTTAACCCTGTAAAATCGAAGTGCCTCGTAATATATTAAAACTCTATGAGCACTGACAGTCTGGATAAATTAAAATTAGATAATATAGATGTAGAGTATGTAGGAAAGGCTGAAAATTTTGGATTCGCCTTTTACCAGACGCTTTCGTGGAGGGATCATGTCAACAAATCGGTGGGGAAACATTTGGAATTTTACGTCAACTAGCGATAACACAGCCATGTTTAACAAATGAAAGCAAAATACTTGTGGCAAAAGCCTTTGTGACACCGGTTTTGTTTTATGGCATAGAAGCATTTGGTAGCTGTGATGCAGCTAGTCTGCATAAGTTATTTGTAGCATTCAACAGTATTACCAGATATGTCTCTGACCTTAGGAGAACAGACCTTGTAACCGTTTTTGCAAAACAAAACTAGCCAAACCTAAGGATTTGGTTCAAATCTGGGTTAATAGATGGTTAAATAGTTGACATATTTTTGCCTCTACATTCGTTCAAAGTTTAGACAAATATTTGTTCAGGAGAACGCGTCCAGATTACCAAGCGCTATTTATGAAAGTCGCCAATCGACTGGACCACATTCGTTATTGTTATTATTCAGAGGTCCTCTAAAAAGTCTTTCGAAAGTGCTTGGTCTTTGAATTTGGGAAGACTAACCTTCTAGGTACACACACATCCAGAATTTAATGAAATTTCTAGTCACTTTTGAGTCTTTTTCGAGTCCTCTGTCTGATTAAAATAGTAATAAATGATACTTTTGTTCTCGAAGAGTTCTGATCAGATTCGACTTGTACCATGGAATCCAGGTAACTTAATCTGTTTGTAACTTAAATCATTTGCGAGTCTTTTTCGTTTTTGAGCTTTTGCGTGACTCATTTTCTAGTCATCTTTAAGGATACGCGCTGATCTTGACAAATAACCACCTTCCAAGATCGCTTGTGTGCACAACAAGCACTGGTTTGGTCTTTAAAATTCAGTTTTAAGCTCAGCTTAGCTGAATGAACCAAGCATGTTTGTTTATGTCGGCTTGGAGACGTACTAAAATATCAAAAGCAGCTGGCAGTTCATCTTTCAGTCGCATGTGTGCGTGCGCCCTAAATCGGACATGAAATTAATCTCTTTAATCTTAAAAAGGGCTCAAAAAGGGCGATTCTTGTTCAAATGATATTAAAAAATGTAAGGTTAGTAAATGTAATATCTATACATTTGCTTTCACCTTTTCCAACTTGACCTACGTGTTTTTTTCTTCTCGAAATCGCAATATGGATTGGGTTTCTAAAAAGCTTCTTCAGCTTTTTCATTAGTTAATAAGAAATTGTACATGTATAAACGATTGGAGTAAATAATTTTAATATATTTAGATAATTTTGTAGCGTTAGGATGTTTCGATAAATAAACACAAATACAAAACAGTTCTTGTGCTTAGTAGCTAATTTTATTTGTGAATTTTGCCATTTAGAACGAAAGATTGATATCTAGGAGTCGAGGAGCTTAATTAACGTTAATAAGTCAATAAGAATTTATAAAAATTAAAACATTTCTAGCCAATGCCCTATTTTATTTAATGTGAAATCTTAAATCTTTTAATCTTGTCCTAAAACATCACTCTTCAACATCACATCTTTAACTTTTGAACGACATTGCCGGCCGCATATTGAATGTTGCTCTAAGAAATTCATAAAGTTTTTGATAAAGTTCTTTTAATTTGGTCTGGCATTGCTTTTCTACTTCATATTTTTTTTGTAATTACTTATTTACATTAAACTTCATTAAACATCTAACTTCGGACATCAAATAGATCCAAGAGGTTTTAGTAATATTTTGTGCGGCTTTTTTTGCAGCGCTTACCATAAAGCAGTTACCATGACTTTTGCTGGCTGACAGTCACAGCTTACCCATCTGCAATTCTGATTCCATATCTTATGATGGATACAAAAAAAAATTCATTTTGATTGCAGTTAATGCAATAGCATTAGTTATTGACTGTAAGTAAGTGAGGCACCCTTCTGACAGTTTATTATTTTCTAACATTATCTTCTTAACCCTTTTAAATACAGCCAAGATCGAACAAATCCAATGTATATACCATTCCGTTTATACTTGAACTCTGACTGTCATTGATTTCCGTGTTATTTCCCACAATAGTTCAACTGTAATTCAAATCAAGTTGCTACACTTAGCAGCAGTTAAGACTGCTTGAACTGTACATTTAGCTGCAGTTGGGAAAAAAATGCTGCCTTGCTTATGATATAATGCCATCAATTACTTCTTATAACCAGTTAAGTGGGCAACAAACAAACGAGCATTCTCAACACATGCGATAAAAATGAATACTTTTTTCTAATTTTTTTTTTTTTTTAATATTTAATTAACTTGTTAACAGTTTCTCAATAGCAAAATTTATATATAATTGCCAGCAGATTATTGTTGCTGTTGTGCACTTCATAAACAATTAGCGACATTGGCACAAAATTGAGTTGGAACGCAACAACAACATTAATAATAGTGGCATGACGAACTTATTAAATAAATATATATAAATCAGAGAGTAAGTCAAGTGAATGGCAAATCTGGCATTACTTTGCGCCTGACCACACGGCGGCTACGTAATAATTAAGAAATTTACAAGCGATTTATCAAGTTAATTAAACGCTGGCAGCACTTGAAACATTGATAGATGGCCAATGATCAAAATCATTTCACACGATCATATGCTTTTACGATATATGTGCGAGTAGGTACATATGATTGAGCATATAAACTCTCTCGTCCATATCGAAGCTGATTGTTTTTATTTGGTTTCGCTTTGCATTGGATATAATTGCCGGTCTGTGATTGCGGCCGTTGCTAATTTGCCAACTACTTGGAGTTGAGTGTGTGGCGAAAGCCGCTTTCTGTTTCTGTTTCCAATCCCAATCCGACTTTGACTTGTGCTTGAAGTGAGAGCAGTAGCCAGCAAAAGACATTGAACTCTTTGCGTCGTGCAAAATGGAAATGGCAAGCGATCGATGCTATACGAGTGGATGACTGTGATTAAGCAAATGTGGAAATTATAAGTAAGTGAAGGCATAAAACAAACACGCTTAACAAAATGAAGTGCAATAAAAAAGGAGTAAAAGGTCCGATGCAAAAAAGAATAAATTAATGTTGTTTTTCTAAAGTGAAAGAAGCAAAACATCTCAAATGGTTTAGATGATGTAGATTAATTTTAAAATACTATATTTTGACATTCGATTCTTAGCACTGCCAATAGGTGCCACGAATGCTTACCATCAGGTTCTTAAATGAAATGATATATAAATATAGTTTCAAGTTCCGTCGTCTTACTCGTCTAGGTCTATCGACTTTATTTCAAACGGGAAGGTTATGCCGGGAGAGATTTTTGAAATTTTGAAGCATTTATACTATTTTATAGGAAAATGTTATAAGCCTAAGAGGGGGCTAATTTCTTGACCGATTTTATAAAAAATGTTCTGTAGGTTTTGGTTCTGAGGTTGGTTCATAACTTAAGGGGCCTTTACAACATTTTGGCTATAGTATAATATATTGTTGGTAAATCTTAGATATGATCTGTGACAAGTCTTCTGATAAGGATATCAAGGATACTAAATACACGGTATATAAAATGGACCAATATTACAATAGGGCAAGTGCAGCGAATCACAACAGAAATTCGGTCCGCCTTTGAATGAAAACAGTACTGTAGTGCAGTATTCCATGATGTTGCCCAAGCATTCGACAGAGTTTGGCTAGATGGACTTAAATATAAAACAAATACTGTCCTACCCCAAAACACTCACGCGTTGCGTTGGTCTTATCTATTAGAGCCCTGTATGAATTGCACTGTGTTTCGGATTTGAACTATTTATGAACTTCTATTCAAAGCTCTCAAAATTGTTGATTCATTGAACTATAGCTTACAACATGAGCCATGATCTATATGATCTGTTTGAAATGATTCAGCTCAGATCAGTCAATCATGCTCAACTCAAATAGCTCTTGGGGTTCGTAGCACAGACAAAGTTAGCTTAGTCTTCTCGTTCATCACGTTGAGTAGCAACAATATGGCGTCAGCTGCTCAAAGTAAAATGAATTCCATAGCCTATTTACATAGATTCCACAAATTCCACATTAATTCTGCGAACATACAATATGTAAAGTGTGGCGAAATCGTGGATAACATGTACCGATTTCGTTTCTGATTTGGATTCGTCGTCGCCCCCAAGAGCAGAATAACTATTAATAACTTTTATTTAATATAACTATAATATAACTATTTATTTATATTCATAAGATTGTATAAATATAAATTGTAGACGGATAAATGGGATATGAAAGTCAATAGTTCCAAAGACAACCGCAATATGTATAATAAGTTTAGATTATCGTGAAGATTTAATAGTTTGCCGACGGGTTAGTAGGAGTTGTGGGTCATGCAGTCCAAAAAATTGCGAAAATTTAAAAAATTGTATAGTGTAAGTTTAGCTTATTGTGAAGACGGTTAAATAGATAGATAGTTAAAAAAAACGCGAAATTTGGATCGTTTTATAGACGGCAGTTGTAAAGTAAGCTGCGCTTCAAAGTTTTGTGTTTAAAACACTAATAGGGGCGTAGCAACGCACGCCGGGTACCTGCTATTATACTCTGTACCGAAGGTACACAGAGTATATTAAGTTTGTGCAAAAGTATGTAACAGGGAGAAGGAATCATTTCCGACCCTATAAAGTATATATATTCTTGATCAGCATCAACAGCCGAGTCGATATAGCCATGTCCGTCTGTCCGTCTGTCCGTCTGTCTGTCTGTCTGTCTGTCAGTCTGTCTGTCCGTCCGTCCGTATGAACGAAGAGATCTCAGAGATGGTAAGAGATAGAGGTTTGACATGTATGGGACATATATTTCTTATACTTGCAGGCAGATCAAGTTTATTTTCAACTTTTGCAGCGCCCCCTCGCGCCCCCGCAATTTGGAAAAAACGTCATATCTCCTACAGTTTTGATGATAGATGGTTCGTACTTTCTAGTACTCAAAATTATTTATCGATTTGCTGAAGGAATCATAAAGATCGGATGAACGATACTCAAGTTATGAGCAAAAAACGGTCAGTTAACACCCCCCACCCACCCCACCCATAACCCGTTTGACTCGTGACCAAATGCGAGCTGCGACATTAAGGGTGCAGAGTATGTTATAGTCGGGCTTGACCGACTTTCTTTCTTGTTTTGTTATAAAATAGTTCGAAAACTGATTAATTATAGTAAAATGGTATCAGATATGAACTGTTACCAATAACGAATAGAGACCCATTTCTTCTTCAAAATGAAGCATTCTTCTTCTTTAGCCCGATATTAATATCTGAACCGCTTAACGGTCTTGGTCGCTGCTATAATTGCCCGCCAATCCTTTATGTTTTGCTCGAGGAGGCTTCAGTTATTCACACCATGCTTGGCAATGTCTTGCCATACCGCCTTTCTTAAAGTGTTTCGGTTCCGATTTTTCACTGAAGATTTTTTAGTTCGACACATTTTCAGACTTGTCATTATGTAATGAACCTCATGAGCTTGATCTATTTAACGCTTGATCTATTTGAGCTTGATGTGTTTGGAGTGACAAGGAATTTTAGCTGACTAACTCGAACCAAAGCAATTTCTAACTTGATTTACTTGAACCTTTGTTTTAAAACATGAATCAAAGGCTACTTTGACTCCATTCATGCAGGGCTCTATTATCTAACAAATCGAATGTTTTCTGTACTATCTAAAGATTTCTCCTCAGAAGAGTTTGAGATCAAGGCAGGAGAACCTCTAGGAAGCTTACTTGCCCCCACTCTTAATGTTCTATATACGGCCGATCTTCCCATAAGCAATTTCGTATCTAGCTCTACCTTTGCCCTGTGCGAGCAGCGCAGACATTACAAAATCATTTTGAACAAGTAGAAGTCTGGCTGGCAAACTGGCGAATTAAAGTCAACGAAAATAAATTCAAGCACATTACCTTCACTTTAAATACTAAGGTTGTTGGTCAAATTTCCATTGAAATTCTATACAAATTACTAGCCTGTTGAGCTGTTTTTTCAAGGCATAGCTATGGGCAGTAGACAATTTTGTTATTTTATTATTTGTATTCAAAATGGTATATCTTCGCTAAAAATAATCGTACATATCTTTGGGATAGTTTCCCATAAAACGCCACTAAAAAAGAACCAAAAGCCATTTTACGAAACTTTAAGCTCAAATTATTAAAAATCTCGACATGATGGACCATTTCTGAAAACAGATTCGTGTTCAGCAAACGAAAATCATCTAGAATCACTACCAGATCTTTAATATACTAGACCTTGTTGCCTAGTGTGATATATCAAGCAAAAAAAAGGTTACTCAATGTGCCTGGTTGTTTGTAAGTCAACAAGGCTGGTTTTGTTCTTTAACAACTTAACTTTTAAAAAATAGTGCCAATGTCTTACAGTTATTTTGATAAAATCATTTATGTTCGTCAAGCAGATTTCAAATTGTGCTTTAAAACGAACTTAATTCCCTTTTGTCAATTACTAAGAAGGTTCTGTTCAAGAGACCCAAAAATTTTAGAGAACCGAACCGGTATTTGTTTTTTGACTTTTTTAGCAGGCTCCAGTTAAACAAAATTATGTTGTTTCTTACTTTTTTTAAAAAGAATGCACACACATACAAAAGAGGCTGGTCAACTGTATAGCTATTTCATGAATAGTCAGATTCAATGATCAACAGTCTTTGCCTGACATCTGCGAGTGTGCACAGGCTATCTCTTGGCAGTATTGCTATAACCGCTTGGGAATTCCAAAGGCAGGTTTATAGCAAAACCCGACATCAAAGACCAACACCAAGTCAGCCGCCTTTGAAGAAAAGTTATGAACAAACATAACTAATTTACCTGTAGCCTGCTTTAAAGTTCCAAAAGGTCACTAAAACAGTCACATTTTTATTTATTTCTTAAATTGACATTAATATTAGTTATTTTCTCCGCTTTAAGTTCTCGCGTAAGGGTTTTGAAATTTCTCACAAGTTAAAATCAATAAATTACCTCTACTCGAATGTCCTTTGCCACCCACCAAATACACGCTACCCCACATAAAAATGTCAAGCAGATGCTACCACTTGCAATAAGTGCAGCTGCCAAAAACTTTGCTAAAACTCTTTTCGTTTCCAATTTGGCAACTCTGGCAAATTTGTAGAGGGAAACAGACAAAGATAGGAGACTAATTAATTACAAGACCAGCTTGCTTCTAAATAACTTGGAACCCCAACACTCACTCATTCAATGCTGAAGCCAAACTGCCTTACTAAGCGCCCCGTGATCCTTTCTTAATTGAAAAATGTCGTCACACAAAGAAAGGAAGAAACGAAAGCTGAAGCAGCAGCAGTGGAAGCAGTGCCATGGCAGTCAGCAGCAACAGCAGCATCGAAATCCTTGTTAATCCTGCACTGAAATTGGAAAAACCTGCCATGAAACGATGAAGCCAAAGTAAAACTCTTGAGCCTGGCCATCAAATTGTACAAATTATGTAATAAATGCAACATAAAATTTGGCTTTGTTCCACTAATTGGAAAGCCATCTAGCATCATTCCCATTCTCCATTCTAATCCTTGGCGCACAATGAAAAGTGTCACAATATTACACATTCCCAAACAAAACGCAGCAGGCAAGCAAATCGCTGTGAGTCAGCAGACCAGACCCCCACCCGGACCGTAGCAGACTTTATGTCTTCGGGCTTTCATTCACAAAAAATATTCGAGTCGAGAGTTTATCGCTTGGAATTGTATAGCCAGCAAACACAAATAAAAAGGGGTCATCACACCTTAGGAAATCAATAGCAAAACCCTCGTCGATTTTCCGGCTAACATAAAATTTCTTTTCAGCAGTTTCCAACAAACACAAGTTTGACACTTTTTATGAAACTTTTTCCCTTTGTTTATTATGAAAAAAATAAAGTTAGGCAGCCGCGACAAATGAGCCCGCCCGAGTCGATGCGGACCGCCGCGTCGCTTTGTCTATGGATGCTGGTCATCTGTCTGGGTCGGTGGTGGTGGTGGTGTCCACATTTGCATGAAAATTTGTTGACAAACGTATTTAAATGACGAAATCGAATGCCTTTTGAATATACGTTGAAACGGTAATTTGTTGACCAGTTTAAGTGTTCGATTAGCAGCGTTTATATGCAAGTTACGCCCAAGAAGAAAATAAAAGAAAAGAAATATTGATAGATGAATATCGCTGGATATCGAGCATTTCTTTTCTTTTTTATGTGAATGGATTTGCTCTAATTTATGCATGATAAGGTGGGCTGACACTGGTTTGTATAACGACCATTCAACGGCAGTGTTATGTCTATATAAAGTGCAATAATCCACATGGCCTAAGACTGATCTATGAGCCGAACCAGAAAATTCAATGGAGATTTGGTCTAGGGTTTTGTCATTTGAACTGGGCAATATCAAGAGATAAGCTGAAGATGTTTGGGTATGTTTACATACTTGAGACGTTTGATGGAGTAAACGAGTAAATGATGAGATGTATCAATATTGATACTACAATTGAGCCATAAAAGCAGAATTCATATAAGAGAAAATACAATTTTAGTTCGGTTATCAAATTTCAAGTCTATGTCTAACATTTACAAAGATTTTCAATATTAATTTAAGAAAATCTACTGAATTGGATTGAATTGAATTTAAACGGCATTCACATTAACACAGTAAAAATTCAATAAGAAGTATTGCACCATATTTAAGTGAAAAACATCAACATATTCAGCAGATCTAACAGCAATGTTTTTCAAATTATGACATAAATAATGAAACTTTTGCAATCAAATTTCACAAAACCTACCAAAAATTTGCAGGATCTTTTGGATTCCGTAAAATTTAATAAATGAGTTCTTAAGTTTTGAGCTGAAAAAAAAGGTTATGGGAGGCAATTTCAAAAGATCTTTGAGTGGGAAGCTAAGTCTGCTGATAATAGGTTCGGAAAATTGCCTTTACCATCAAGGCAGGGTACAAATCGTTGATTACCTGGGAAATTTCAGGTGTAGATCCATCGGAATA
The DNA here is from genome assembly GCA_037044535.1 of Lordiphosa magnipectinata. Lineage (NCBI taxonomy): Eukaryota > Metazoa > Arthropoda > Insecta > Diptera > Drosophilidae > Lordiphosa > Lordiphosa magnipectinata. The sequence goes on from JBAMBO010002404.1 coordinate 101,872, forward strand.
GAATTTATATCGTTTTGTACATGAAATTTCAAGTTTGTTTTGTTCTTGGAAGTACTTAATACTTAATACAATAGACTTGCAAAGAAAGCTCCAAAAAGTGCGCGACAGAAAACCCAAATTATTTTTAAGCGAATCTGTTTTTACAGTTCTCAACTGGTTCTTAAACTTTTCTAATGGAGTGAAGATAGGATTCTGGCCTACAGTAGTACCATCTTGTTGCAAGGCCCACAGATCTATTCCGAGCCGATAAGTCCTATGGCAGCCAGAAGATAGAGTCATCTGATTTCGACCAGAATTTTTCAAATTAGTTTGAATAGCGTTTAGATATGTAATAGTCACCGACCTTGAGAACGATGTACTTGGAAAAAAACTATTTTTTTTTCAGTTAAGACCCATTTTCCGACCGATACGGTCCTATGGCAGCTATAAGATATAGTCATCCGATTTTGACCAGAGTTTGCAAATCTGTTAGAAAGCATATAATGATTATTAAGGGACGTAATTTGAGGGTGCTAATCAGTGAAACCAAACAAGTTTTTCCCAGAAAGACCCAGTTTCCGACCGATCAGTCCTATGGCAGCTATAAGATATGGTCATCCGATTTTGACCAAAGTTTGCAAATCTCTTTGAAAGCATATAATATTAATAATCAACTGTCGTTTGGGAACGCTAACACTAAGAACAAAAAAGTTTGTCTCACTAACACCCATTTGTTTGACTGATGGTTCCTAAATGGCAGCTACAAGATATAGTCATCCGATCCGGTCGGTTCCGACATATTAGCAGCGTGCAGTAACAAGAGGACTCTGGTGCAAAATTTAAGCTCGATAACTCTAAAACTCGAGAGACTAGCTTGCGTAGTAACAGATCGGACAGACAGACGGACAGTAAGACAGACAGACAGAATGTACAGACAGACAGACAGACAGACGGACGGACAAAGATCAATCGACTGAGCTCGTCGCCCTGATCAAGAATATTTATAAAATATGGGGTCGGAAATGAATATTTCTATGCGTTGCAAACTTCTGGGCAAAATGATAACACCCTGTGCAAGGGTACTAAAAAGTTTATGGAGTCGGGACCAAAAAATTCTGAAAGGGTATGATGGTAGTACAAAAACCTTCGCTGGGTTTGGTCTGGTTAGCTGCCGTTTTCTTTGTATTGCACTTTGAAGTTTTCAGATTCTGATTGGGATTCGCAACTCAATATCTCGTATACTATTTGGAATTTCGTTTTGAAGTCTTAAAGGAAGTTGTTGCTCTTGGCTTGGCTTACAAAACATTCTTAAGTTGCAAGTCAAAAAAGTCACATCATCATACTCGAAATTACAAAAATGTCTTAAAATCATCATGATTTCCTCTCATTTTGTACTGTTTTTCGACTTTGTCTGGAAAATTGTAACCAATTTGACTAAGCAATGCAGAACAAAAACGTAGCTTGGACTTAAATATACAAACGATTGGAACATACCAACTTTATTCGATTGGTCCTTCGTATAGTTACGGAACAGTCAAAAATATAGATTGTTTTGTATTAAATCAAGAAAATATTAAAAAAAAAACATAACCTAAAAACTGTAATTAAAAAAATGTAATAATTTTTACTTATTTACCAAAAATGTTCGTTTTTTCGAGTTTTTATGACCGTTGAACGTGCTTGTGGGCCTATAACTATATGAAAGAGTAACTAAATGAAGTTGGTTCGTTCTAGCGGTTTGTTTATTTTGGTCTAAGCTGCAGCTTTGTGCTGTATTACTTGTCCAAATTTGAAACGGGTTTCAAGATGAAGTTGAAATACTTTAGAAAAGTGGTCAAAACTTGGCTTTTTTTGGGCAACTTTTGTAATTTTGAGTATAAAGATATAATATTTTTGATTTGCTGCAATTGATTGCTGAGTTCCAAAATGTGTCACAGTGTCATCAAACCTTCAAGTTTTTGCCGGTTCTAGTTCTCGTTATGCTTGCACATAACTTTTAAAAAGGACCACACCACAAAGGAGGCTAGTTCACCGAAGCATCTCTGCCAAATCAACGCTGTCTTTGCCTAAAAATGTACACTGAGGAAAAAATCCGTTTACACTGGACTCAAGATGAGCACAAACTTTATCAAAAACATGGCATGAACGGTTTTTCTCATCTGTAGTACAATGATCTCACTTCAAGAACAATTTTTTGAGATCGCAAAAACTCAAGTCGAGTTGATATTGTTTCGTTTTTAAGAACATGATTTGAGTTGATATTGTTCCGTTTTCAAGAACATTTTATGCTAGACTAGTAAAAAATTTGATTGATTTAAGATCAGGATTGAGCGGGTACCTCACATTTGGGAGGAATAGGGAACTGTGACATACCTCTTTCGATGGGAAGGGCAGGCGCCTGGATATGATATGCTGCTGTTGCTTCTCCACCCATATAATGCCCCGTAGGATCAGAGACATCGCTGCTGTACAACAAACTTTAACGACCCACTCCAACTTTTCAGAAAAACACAGAAAATTTTTTCGTGCTTGACTGGGAATTGATAATTTAGCCGTTGCACACTTTTGCAGTTACACATCTAGAGCAGGGTTTCCCAAACAGCGAGCGCGAAAATGTGACTGTGTCTTTCTCTAACATACAGTGATGCATGATTTCGGTAAGCATTCGGTGTGAATTGGCGAGTTTGTCCGGCCCCTAGGGGCTATGGCTGGAAAACTCTGATCTAGAGGGATACTTATGCTTGGTTGATCATTGAGAGAGAGATCAAAAAGACAGCCAACTCGATTTTTTTCACCCTGCCGAAATCCGTTTTTGGTCTTGTATAAAGCAAATATTATCCGATTGAGACCAACTTTACTCATTCCAAGAACATTTGGAACATTTGTTGTTCAAAATTTTTACATCTTGTTGTTGTTTTAAGTTGAAGGCAACTTATTTTCTGAACAGGTTTTTCCCTCTGTATACTTCATATATCCCGCAAGCCAGCATTTGCAAGGGTATAAAAAACTTCGGCACAGACCGTCTCGGATTTAGTTAGTTTATTTTATAAATAGGCCAAATTGGGAAATTTTCGGACTTACTTGATCAAATTATTTGCGAATGGAACCATAGATTTAGTTTTTAGTCCTACAAAATCTGCAATCATGGCTATTTAACCAAATTTTCATAAAAATCTGGACAAATTGTTTGCTTGAAATTAGATAATCCCTGGCCGCCTGCGACTAAGTCCCATTGAGAGGCTCACCCGGAGAGTCACTTACCATTAATGCAGCCAGAAAAGTTTTCTCATGCAAATGACTTAAGACTAGACAACTCGAACTCGAACCCACAGCCCGACCCAGCACAGCCTCGCCTCGTAAAGTTGCGGCTTATTGGCAATAACTGCAAGTGGCTTGTTAACAATTTAACACGTCTTAATCGTTAAATTTGTGGTCTGAGATGCTGAGATGCTTTTTGCGGTGACTCTGAGACATCGACTAACTCACACGCTAAATGCCAAACGCATGACACTTTTGTAGGTGTGAAAGCCGCAGGCAGGCAGAGGATCTGCAAATAAACTCACCTCGAATTCGAATTCGGTTGCTGCCTTTAAATGGCAAACCTGTTCGGGTTCACTCCGATCGGTTTAATAATGATATTTTCGTGCAAGTACCCAGCCCAGTCGCCAGTTCAAGTCCCTCCGGTCGGAGTCAAACAAAAGACTTAAGTCATAAACTTTATGACATTTTGCAAAAATCTCGGCAAGAATGTCATCAATGAAACAAATCGATTTGTTTACATGCCATCGTCGTTGTCTCCAGTTTGCCGTCGCATATCGATTTGACTCTTTTGGCCAAGCTTCCCCCTCTCCGGCCGCTCCCCTCACTCATTTATGTTACTTTGGCCCGTCCTTTTGCTTTGTCCACACAATTCTCAGAAGATTTTAATCTTGCTCAGTGCGTCTCCCTGTTGTCTGCTCATTTTCCTCTGCTTCTTTTTTTTACGGGGCATACGGTGTGCGGTTTATGGCTTTTCGTGTCTGATAATTTTCTGATTTTAATGTGCGAAATTAAACATCACATTTTTCAACACGAGCGTTTCGTGCGTATTTCATACGGTAGAACATGAGGAAGCGGATCCATTATGTGCGTACAACTTCTGACAGAGGACAATAAAATTTAGAATTTGGGGGCTAAGAAGGGCTTAGAAAATCACTTGAATATTGAATCAGTGCAATTACAACCGACTAAAAGTGAAGGGGATAGGAAAGTAGTTCCCGAATAGAGGGATATAGGATTTAAAGTGGTACTATTATCTGTAACATTGCTCAACCGTCGCGACGGTTTGGTTATATGACTTACTAGCTGAACCCGCCGCGACTACGTCCGCGTCCAAGATTTTAAGAAATTTTAGAAATTGTGTTGTTGGATATTAATATGATTGGCTTCATTTTATCTTGGTAAAAATAAATCTAAATTTTGCATGGTAAATGCAGTGGCCTGTACACATGAAAAATTTTATATCATCCCCTCCAACCAAATTTTCTAGGTGCTCGGAATCTCTAGAATTATAAATTAATCCCTTCCTGTCAAGTGGATGCTGAAAATATATCTCTCCCGCACAACAACATTGTGAACTTCGGGTCTATTTCTCTCTTTTTCCCCACGGTCTCTTCCCACGCTCCCTTCACTCTTCCCCCTCTTCCACTGTTCCCCCCTCTTCTACCCCTCTTCACCAACCCTTTCGCACCTCTTTCCCATGTGACGTTTGCGTTTGCGTTTACTCTCGCGCATACTCTCCCGCTCTCTAAGCAATAGCGCTTAGTTCAGAATGTTGGCTAAGCGCCATACCTGCTATATCATGCGTCTCTTTCTATCTCACAGGCATACATCTACTGGCATTTTTTTTTTTGGTGTTTTCACTCACTTTGCGGTCAAGCTCTACAAATTTTCTTTCATTGTGCGCGCCTGCTTAACTAAATGAAGGTCTATGCCAAATCTTAGATCTGTAGGGTAAGCGGTATTGACTGTGAGTTGATAATCTGACAGTCAGTCAGTCGGGCCTACAGATTTATAAGTAGCTGAACCTGCAGCGATATTTTTTGATAAAGCTTTTACATAAGTCCCGTCTCGCTTAACCAAGATCAAAACACAAAAAGAGTGTACGTCATGGGAAAATTCGCTCATGCATATATAATATATGTAGGTGAATCTGTAACTGCTTTGTTTTTTTGTTGTACACTCACACATAGTTTGCGTTTGCTCTCGCGCCACTCTCCCGCAAAAGGGTGAACAAAAGCGCTTAGTTGAAAATGTTGGCTGTGCGCCATACCTGTTAGTTGTAGATGTGGCATGGACGCATTGAATTTATTACTTGACCTCATAATATTCAAATTTGCCGTCCACACACACACTACCGGTGCAATACACCCGGTACCAATATATGGACTAATTTAATAGATCTATTTTATATATAATATTTACTTTATATACTGCGGACACCAGACGGACGAGCAGTATTCAAGCATAGGACGTACTCGAGCAGTGTAGACAAGTTTTGGGGTGTAGGGATCATTAAATTATTTCGACCAATGTTTAATGAATCCAAGTAACCCATTCGCCCCAGTAATAATAGAGGAGATATGAGAATTGAAGCTCAATTTGGCATCAAAAAAAATTCCAAGATTAACGGCTGTAGATATTCGTTGCATGGGTTCATTGCCAAACGTATAGGTACCCAGCGAAGGTTTGCAACGATGAAAAGTCATAAACTGATCGAAATCACCATTACAATTACAATTACCATTACATTTTTTTGGTTAGCTAAAAATTGAATTATCATTACAATATTTTCAATAATTGTCCTTAAAATTTTAATTATTGGTAATTAAAAATTATTGAAGTAATTGTTGATGCAATTTTTCATTACATGAAAGTAGATGGAATGGCCATATAATTTTTTATTTCGATATAATTGTAAATTTAAAGGTAATAATGGCTAACATAGTAAGGTCATTTGGGGACACACACACACTACTAGCAGCTTAGCGCTGTCTAGTAGCGCCGGTTTTTGAGGCTATAACAGCGCTGGCATGAGGAGGCAGCTTCTGGACGGCAGTAGTCAGGCAAAGACCGCTGAAGATTGAGCGGGGATGTTCATGAAAAAACTGTACGGTCAACCAGCCTCCCTTGTGGTGTTTAACGTTAATGCTTAAACGTTATGTTTTAACATTACGTGACCTCGAGCCTACAAAAACTTGAAGGTTTTATAATGGTAATTAAATTTTCAATTAATATTACATGGAAAACTTGAGTTACAGCCCTGAGTTCTGTATGGTTATATTAAGTCGGATCATCATTTGGATCATCATTTGGTATACACACTAGGGGGTCGAATTGTATGGGTGGAAAAAGTTAACAACGCATATAGTAAAAACGAAGTCTTCGGTAAACTCCAAGAAAATTTCATTAAGAGATCATGCGTCTAAATGAGTTCCTAGCCCGCGCAAATCGATCTAAAATTTTAAGGACATTTTTAATTTACATCCTTTTCAAACTGGCCTGGAAAAATATTATTATACCCTTGCGTTTTTTCTCCTCCCTCATATAGCCGGCAAACTTACCGCTTTTAGGATTCCAAGCACCTTAGCTCTGTCCCCTTTATTCCGCTGGTCCTTTTTCACTTCAAAAGAGGCTCGTATGTATTCTAAATTGCATTAAATAAATAGTTTTTTATCATCCTGATAAATTAGCTCGCTCGCAATATTAAAGTCACACCAGAATGTAAACAAACAAGAGAACGGTCACACTCAAAACGAAATCAAATCTAAACCGTTTACGAAGATGTATTCTTTAACTCTATTGCCACCTCTCTAAATCGGCTTCCAAAAGATTGTTTATTCGAGCACTGACGATCAGGTCTAAGGCCAGTCCCAAAAACAAAATTTACTTTTCAGTGTGAAGAAAGTCTTGAATACAGCCTTTTTATACCCTTGCAAAGGGTATTACAATTTTTCCCAGGACTTTGCAACGCATAGAAATATTCATTTCCGATCCCATCAACAATATATAATATATTCTTGATCAGGGCGACGAGCTGAGTCGATTAAGCTTTATCCGTCCGTCTGTCTGTTTCTACGCCAACTAGTCCCTCAGTTTTTGAACTATCGAGCTGAAACACAGAGTCTTCTTTTTACTGCACGCTGCTAATATGTTGGAACCGCCCAGATCGGAGGACTACTTCTTGTAGCTGCCATAGGAACGATCGGTCGAAAAGTCAGTTTTAGTGAGAAAAACTTTTTTGTTATAAATTTTAGCGTTCTTAAACTTGGCCATTATTAATATTTTATGTTTTAAAACAGATGAGCGAATTTTGGTCGATATCAAACGACTATATCTTATTGTTGTCATATTACAGCTTGGTCGGGAAATGTGTCCCTTTTTGGTACCTTCGGGGAATTGTTTGTATTTTAAAACCCATGTTCCGACAGATAAACATCTGATTTCGACCAAATTTCGCGAATCTTTTTGAAAACATTTCAAATTAACAATCGCCGAATATGAGAGAGATAAATTTGAAAACAAAAAAGTTTTCGCACTAAGACTCATTTTCCAACCGATCGGTCCTATGGCAGCCTTAAGATATAGTAATCCGATTTCGAACAAATTTTGCGAATATATTTGATAGCATATAGAATTAGTAATCAGTGAGTTTAAGGACGCTAACATTAAAAAAATAACAAAAATTCTTACTAATAACCATTTTCGACCGATCGGTCCTATGGCAACCATAAGTTATAGTCACCCGATGTCGATCAACTTTTTCGAATAAGTTTGAAAGCGTTTAATATTAAGAATCACCGACCTTAAGAACGATTTACTTGAAATCAAAGAAGTTTTTTTTACTAAGACCCATTTTCCAACCGGTCGGTCCTATGACAGCTATAAGATATAGTCATCCGATTTTGACCAAAATTTGCAAATCTGTTTGAAAGCATATAATATTAATAATAGCCGAGTTTAAGGACGCAAAAAATGAAAATAAAAAAGTATTTCTCACAAGACCCATTTGTTGACCGGTGGTTCCAATGGCAGTCGGATGACTGATCCGGTCGTTTCCGACATATTAGCAGCGTGCGGTAGAGAAATAAGACTCTGTGCAAAATTTCAGCGCGATAGCTTAAAGACTGAGAGACTATTTTGCGTAGAAACAGACAGAAAGACGTACGGACAAAGCTCAATCGACTCAGCTCGTCGCCCTGATGAAGAATATACATATATTGTTGATGGGATCGGAAATGAATATTTTTATGCGTTGCAAACTTTGCAACCCTTTGCAAGGGAATAATAATATTTTTCCAGTCCACTTTGAAAAGGATGTAAATTCAAAGTAAATTCAAGAATATAAACACCACATTTTATATGTTGTTACCTGCACTCAACTTGATTTAGCTACAGTATTAAGACATAGATTTTCTTCACCTGACCATATTTTCTTAGTAGAAGTGTGATTTCTACGGAGAAAAATTTAAAATAATATATTTCCAGCCCTAAAATATGAGGTCGATTTGCGCAGTCCGGGAGGATTTAAATTTAAACGGTTGGCTTATGGTCCAGATTGAGGGACCCAAACACCCGAACCAAACAGATGATAAACCTGGAAATAGTTATTAATTTCGATATATAAGAAATATCGTGAGCCTTCATCCGTTATTTTAAATCAATAACAAATCAAGTGGACAACCTTTTTCGACATGAAACGATTTCCTACTCCCGAATTATATAAGGCCCAAGTACATACTTATAAGAACCTAAGCTCAGGTCATTGTAATCCATAAATGAACATCCGATTCCGATTTGGGTCTCCTGAAACCCGCATCACCTTTATCAATTAATTAGTTTATTCACCTTGCCAGCGTCTGGGATCTGACCCACCTCTGCCAACTGCTGCGCCTAATTTCTGTACTCTCCCTGTGAACAGGGGAAAAACAAACAACGAACCAACTCGACTTCCATATAAAATCACCTGTGGTGTCAATATTTCAACACCGCCAGCGGTGTTGAAGCTCATCAGTCGAGTTGTCTCTGATTTGCTTTGGGGCTCTCTTCAATTTGGTTTTTCTCCCGATGCTAACAGACTTTTGATTTATTGGGGGAATTTAATTAATCAATATTTTGTTTAAACAAAGCTAAGCCAAAAAATAAAAACGAATGCAAATTAATCACATGCTATGATCGGGCCAAGAACCGGCTGCTGCTACTTCGCCAGATGATGATGATGATGATGACGAACTAACTGACAGTTGTTTGACATACCCCAGTCAGTCCCTCAGCCAGAGGCAGAACGAAAAAAAAGAAACAATTAAGTGACGCCAGGCAAACAAGTTGTAATTTTTTTATTGAAATGCAAAAGCCAGACATGGCCAAAAGTGGGTGCAGCCATATGGCTGGAAAGTGCTGGATGTGCTCGTAATTAAAAGGTTAAGTTGATGTAACTATTACATAGGCACTGCTGCATGCTCTCCCCATAAATGAGCAACAGTTGCTACCAATTCCCTGTCTAGCTGTCATTTTGGACATTTGTACATTGTAAATGTTGACACTTTACCACACACACAGCCCGCCGTGGCAGAGGGAATGATCTTGTTACAGTTACATGAATGATCACCGCAAATTGGCTGCCGCCCCTCAGGAATGAGGAAGCATGAAAATTGTCGCCCGAAGTTTTCATTGACACCTCGACGCAAGTTTCCAGACTCCGCCGAAACCCCCCGATCTCCACCAGCCTCCGCCATTCCCAAAGTTCGGTGCTTTGACTGATGAGGCCCGCTTTTATTTATAGTCAACGACAATCGCTGGGCGCGATCGTGAATGACTTACCGACTGAATGAGTGAATGATGAGCAAATTTATCGCAGCATTGTGTCAACTGTCGAGCACCATGTGTGTGGGCCACCATCCTCCAATTCCATTTCCATCTTCTTGTTGTTGATCTGCTTAGACCCGTCCCCTGTGTTTCCCCCCCATGACAAGCGTTTAATTATTTGGCTTGATTGTTGTGTTTTGGCCCATAGCACACACAAAATTCTTCATTCATGTTTGTTGTAAGTTTGTGCCGTATCTTGTTGTGCGGTGTCACATCATTGACACGATCACAGCTGCCGTAAGTGGTTGTCGCTGAGGCAACATACATTCAGTTCTAGGAATTGAAAGCTTGATTAGCCGAGAGTGGGTGATGAGCTGGTGAGTAGAAGTAGCTTTTCTAGAGCTCAAAATCGAAGTGAAATTCTAAGAAATATTTTTTTTGGTTAATTCCAATAGGATGTGAGGCAGACATTGGGCACATTCAGCAGACCAACCTGATTACTGATTAATGATATATCCTCTACACCCACACACCATCCCACTTTACACACCCACAAACCCACTAAGATGTACAAACATGTGAAGTTGTTGTTGGTACTACTTGCAGACCACGCATGTGGATCATGAGAATATGAGAGCAGAAGTAGTTCTCCCTAATTTTAATGCAGAGCGTTACTGTTATTCTTTGGCGACTGTTACAGTAACAGTGAAAGTAGTATTTTTTACGCTTTTGAATCAGAAAAGTTAAATATGCTAAATAATTAAGACACATAAATACACATGGTGAAACAACAGAGATGCACACATTCATATGCTCTCAAACCGAAAGAGCTGGTTGACTTACAAAAAATAAAGCAAAGCAAAATCGAAATAATAATTTGGCTTTCATTGAATCAAAACGTAGATTTGGCTTACATTGAATAACACGAATGGAGGTGTCCCGGCACTCACAGGTACTACTACTCGTTGTTGGTACTACTTGCAGTGCACTCCCGCGTGTTTTGATCATGAGAGCAGAAATGTCCTGAAAACATTTGAAAGCGTAACTGTTATCCCTTTGCGACTGTTGTTGGCTTCATTTACACAGAAAAAAAGTCGAGATATTTTCAATGTTTTTAATCTTGGAGTTAGCCCGGTATGCGCTTGAAAATTCAATTCGACTTACAGGATTGGCCCAAGCCTTTCGAACTTGTTCCATTCCATATGTGCTTACTTCAATCCCCTTCGAGATCACATGTTTATAAATAGGGAAGCGAGAGCGATAAAATTTAAGTACCATTTTTGACAAGCGATGGAGTTGGTGGTGTGCATTGAGATGCCATTCCATTCGTGTTCAGTGCGTATGGTCGTGGGTTCGAATCCCAGTTGAGTTCTAAAAGTTTTTATATTTCTTTGATTTTCAGAAGTCTTAAATAAACCAAAACTGGTGTGGTCTCTTTAAAGTGTATAAGGATGTCCCATGGAATATAGCACAGAGGAAAGAAAGAAGAGAGGTATATTTCCTGGGATAAAATCAGTATTACATATCGAGGTCAAAAATAATCTCGAACATGCTCAAAATGATCCTGCATTGGGATTAAATTATGCACGAATTTTTTGGTTAATTCAATCTTTTTTAAGATTTAAGATTTTTAAGAAGGGATAAATGTAATCCTTTTTAGGATTAAACAAGAAAGAAGTCGGTCAAGCCCGACTATAACATACTCTGCACCCTTAATGTCGCAGCTCGCATTTGGTCACGAGTCAAACGGCCAGTTAACACACAACGCACAACGCAGTGCGCTCTCTAAGTCTCTCTCTCTCTCCCACTAAGATTGCTTCTGCTGAACGCAATGCTTACGTTATGGGTGGGGTGTGTGGGGTGTGTTAACTGACCGTTTTTTGCTCATAGCTTGAGTATCGTTCATCCGATCTTTATCATTCCTTCAGCAAATCGATAAATAATTTTGAGTACTAGATATCTCTAGAAAGTACGAACCATCTATCATCAAAACTGTAGGAGATATGACGTTTTTCCCGAATTGCGGGGGCGGGAGGGGGCGTGGCAAAAATTGAAAATAAACTTGATCTGCCTGCAAGTATAAGAAATATATGTCCCATACATGTCAAACCTCTATCTCTTACCATCTCTGAGATCTCTTCGTTCATACGGACGGACGGACTGACGGACAGACGGACAGACAGACAGACAGACAGACAGACAGACAGACAGACATGGCTATATCGACTCGGCTGTTGATGCTGATCAAGAATATATATACTTTATAGGGTCGGAAATGATTCCTTCTCCCTGTTACATACATTTGCACAAACTTAATATACTCTATGTACCTTCGGTACAGAGTATAAAAGGTCGGATCAACTCAGTCCTTTTTCGGAACGGGTCAAGAATATTCGGGATTACGTTGTTTTCATTACCGATTGGGGTTGATTTGATCCCGTATAGATTGATTTTTTTTTTTGAGTGTATGTATGGAGACAATAGACAACAGATACAGAGAAAAAAGAGAATTATATCACACACAAAATTTTTTTTTTTTTGGCTTTTTACCCACTTCGCGGTCAAATTTTCCAAATTTTCTTTTAAACGAAGGTCTATGCCAAATCTTAGTTCACTAGGATAAGCGTAGTCAGATTTTTCATGGTTTTATAACTACAAATAGCATTGATTTTATAGTTGTACATTCACAAAATAAGAAAAATCTGTATTCAACAAATTTTAAAGCCGTCGGTTAAATTTTGGAGCGCAGTCAAAGTCAACTGACTAAATGCAATCCTGACTTATCGAAAATCGGTGGCAAATATCGATAGACTTTGCACGTGTGCTGTGGCTTGTCCATTAAAGAGAGAATAAATTGGAAATATGGAAAATGTTCGTATTGGAATGCCCAATATATGTATTATATTCCGATTTACTGATATTGTGTTTTCTGTTTTGTCTGTCCAATTGTTGATGGTGTATTTCTGTAGCGAATATCTAGCTAGTATAATCGTGTCTTGTGGAGTATAACTTTTTCACAAAAGTGTATAGATTAATTTGTAATTAATGACTTTTGCCCGTTCTTGCCATTTTTCGAACATTTTTATCTATTTCAGTGCCTTATGAGTTTTGCCATACAACCCTGCTTGAGGTTTGGGACCACAACAGGCGCAATAATTCTACATCTACTAAGTGGATACTCCAAAAAATTAATAAAAATTAAATCAGCAGCTTATTATTCCCAGAAGAAAATCAGTAAAGTACAAGTCCATCTCCTTCCAAAATGGGTAGACCATTTATTTTATACAAATTTTATATGATTTTAATCGCTATTTCGTGCGAGCTGTCCATAAATATAGATGCATTCAAGGCCTTTTGTGAAAGAACAATTTCATTTATATTTAAATTCATGTCCCTGGTATCCATTGTCACCGACGGTCCACAAAATTGTAATTCATGGTTGGCAAATAATGAACTGCTCCTTAGTACCGGCAGGATGTCTAGGAGAGAATGATTCAAAAGCACGAAACAAGTTCTACAAGGACGATAGAAGATTACTTGCCCGAAAGAATGGCAGACTGAACAGCGGATCCAATGTTTTTCATAGGGCAATGGATTCTTCCGGTCCATTAATATCAAGTCTGTATTTGAATGTGAGGCAAATGCAAACCAAATAGAAATTTCTTCCAGCAGAAGTAATAAATCTCCTAAAATCACCATCGATTCCGAAAAATCAACCAAGCATTTCTCAGGCGGAATGTATAGATTCAGATTCCGATAGCAATAATGAAAACGCTCTTGTTCTAAGAATTTTATGAAATTTTCATTTGAAGTCATTACCTATGATATCTTATATTTAACATGATATCTCAAAAATTACCTATTCCACTTGCCGTGTGACTCAGCTTCTACAAGATGCAAAAACATCCGCATTCACAGTGTGTAATTTCAACATTTTCCTGTCTAATCTGATCGCCATTTTCTCACGCATTTTTTTTGGCAGTTTCATAATCGCCCGTCTGTCCGCCAACTTTGGCTACTTCTGTTGCCCGAAAACAGCATCATTCAATTGCCGACAACAACAAAAAGCTTAAGCCGCCAACGCCCACAAATGTGTTGCGCCGTCTACTGCCCCGCCGCCGCTTGATTGATGGGGCATCTTGCGTACAAATTAACACCGGAATTACTCGTGCACTGGGGGCGATCGGCAAGTTCCAAGTTCCAAGCCATCGCTATTAGGCCAAAACTCCACCCCTGGAAGATGCGTTGTTCCATTTGAACTGAAGCCGACTTTCAATTAGGCAAAGAGCTGGCAAAAGCACCTAAAACAAAAAGCCGCTAATGCCTTGGAATGCTCTTGGATCCAGTTGAAAGTTAATGAGTCGTGGCGACGACGACTGAGGCTGGCCCTCGGTGAGTGAGTCATACGCCATACGCTAATTATGAATATGCAACTAAATCATTACATTTTAAGCCAGTGTCAAAAGCACAGCTGGAGTTGAGGACGATCCTCTCAGTCTCTGGCCTCCGCTTTGTGCGCTTGATTAATCGCACAGAATATAAGCAAACCTCGCGTCGGTCTAGCTCCCTCTGCTCCCGCTCCTTATTAATTATGCGCACCGGCCGGAGATATCGAGATCCAGATCCTGTGGGTCGAATGCGACGCGTGCTCAAGGCGTGAATACCATCGTCAACAAGCTAGCACCTTCTCCTCTGAATTATTGCTGAAATATTTGCTGATTTATATGCTGGCAGATCCAATGTTTTGCACTTGGCACGCCATATGCGTGTTTTCGGAGAGTCGCAGCAACCTTGTTGCAATTAGTTTTTGCATCACCACCCAGCGCGTGATATCGTCTTTCAGCTCAACCTTGAACTGACCAACTGACGGGACTCTCAGCTCAGCTCGGGCGCATAAATCGGCTTGGCATCAACTGCAGATAGGCAGCAGCAACTGCAGTTGAAGCAGACTTCCGTGTAATTAAGTGGCGTTCACAATGCGCTCCACCACCCATTGTGTGTGTGCAGCAGAGTCCCAGTCAGAGTCAGACGCTACTCTTTGACTCGACCACAAATTCTTTGTGAAAGCCAAGACAAGCGTATGCACATGATTTCAACAAGGAATCGTCGTGAAACTGAAACTGGGCGCCATCCAGTAACAAAGAATATCACAAGAGCGGAGCAGAGCCGACGTATTGGATGCCCTAACACAGGTAGGTTAAGGTTACTTGCCTTCCTTCTTCTTGAAAGTACGATGCTTTTTGTCTGCCTGGTTGGGTCTCCCGTCAAGTTTCCTTTTCCGTTCTGGTTTATGATTCTGCAATTAAAGAAAAACTACTCAAAATGTAAAAGTACAATCATGAAATCGTTAAATGATATTGAATATTTCTTAAACTGTTACCAGGTGCGTTTTTACACTTTTATGGGAAAGTTAGGAATTTCTAAGCTTAACAATATTAGAAAATTGAAGTAATACTAAAGACAAAATGCGTTGTTCAACTTACTTCGACTATTGATGATGTAAAACCCTAGAAAATCGAACTAAGTTGCGAGTGTCAAACGTTAAAAGGAAACATTTTGAAAATGCCTTCCCATAACAAAAGCTAATTCAGAAAGGTTCATAGATCATGCTGCTCAAGAACGTTATACACCGTGTGATAAGGTCATCCGTATTCATTTAGAGAATAAGCATACATTCAATTGATCGTTCTTTGTCGAGAACGAGAGACTTGTGTCAATTCGTGCACAATCACATTTACACACCGATTCGCATTTGAACCGCTTCGGAGTCGGAGACTTAATGACTTTGCTGACATTGTAATTGTGGTCCAAAAAGTCATAGCAATGCTGGCATGAGACGGCCTCTGCCGACTTGCAGAAGATAGGCAAAGCCTGCTGATGATAGCACCAGGAGGTTCTTGAAACAGCTGTACAGTTGTCCATCCTCATTTGTGATGTGTGTGTATCTTGTCTTAAAAGTTATAAACAAACATAAATTCCCTAACCTCTGCGATTTCCTATGCGGACAATAAGAATCTCAATGCGGACTGTAAGATTGTTTCAATTTAAGTAAATTTTTTCTGAATTAGCGAGAACAAAATTCTTCCTGAACTCCGGTTCAAACCTAGGCTCAGCGACCTTCTAGGAGGTTTGCAGCCCTTACCTTAAACAATATTATTTTATTTTTATTATATACCTTACCTTTTAGTCCATAGCTTAAATCATTTCGGAATAGGCCAGTGTTTCAAATCACATCCTAAATAATTTCTGACATGCGGACCACCTTTGAGCCGGTTCGAAACCGGATATGTCTCTGAACCACTTTTGAACCGCTTTCAAAGCTGTTCTCACACTAGAAACTTAGCCATGAATCGTTCCTGCTCGACATGAATATACTGTGAAAATTTCGCGAAGATCATTCTGCGGCTTTGTCGCATATTAGGAACAATCATGCATACATGCATTCAGTTTTTATATCCTTGGAGAGGGTATGCTAAAATTATCCAGATGTTTGTAACGATTTCAAAAATCTCTATCAAATGAAGATGAGAAAACGTAATAATTCTTGAAGAGGGCCAAACGAAATTCCATCAACGCAGGTAGGAGTTCGGTGCACCAAACCTATACAAATTCTTAAAGCTGCCTTTACACTTGTCATTTATCTTTAAATAGTCGGTTGTCAAACATCTCTAAAGAGAAACTCTTATCAAATAGAACATGTTCTATTTCATCTAGAATTTTCTAAATATCTCTTCTAGAATTTTTACGATTTCGCATCTTCGTTTTAATAGATCTTTTTGAAATTTGTCTGTGGATATTAATGAGCCCGTAATTCCGACTTTTTATACTCTTCTTCTACGCAAACTAGTCCCTCAGTTTAAAAGCTATCGAGCTGAAATTTTTGCACAAAGTATCCGTTTTACTCCACGCTGTTAATATGTCGGAACCAACCGGAACGGATGACTATATCTTATAGCTGCAATAAGAACTATTGGTCGGAAAATGAGTCTTAGTGAGGAAAACTTTATTGTTTTGAGTGTTAGCGTCCTTAAACTCGGCCATTATTAATATTAAACGCATTCAAACTGATTTGCTAAATTTGGTTAAAGTCGGATGACTATATCTCATGGCTGCCGTAGGGCTGAAAGCATCCTTTGGATGAACTTCAACTACTAGTTAACGGAGTACATTCTGCTTTCCGCTCTACCGCCCTGCATGCCCTGGCAACTGGGGAATGACTTTGCTCCTATCACCCAAAAAAGATTAGTTCCGCTCTGCTGACGACTCCAAATTCGACCAGCTACACATGTTCACCCCAGATTGGCTACAACATCTTAAAGCTGACATAGGACCAATCGGTCGGAAAATGTGTCGTAGTGAGTAAACCTTTTTTTTTTCAATTTTATAGTTCTTTAACTCGCTGTTTGTTAATTTTATATGCTTTCAAACAGATTCGCAAAATTTGGTCAAAATCGCTTGACGAAAGGTCGGAAGCCAGAAAACTTTTTGATTATAGTCTTAGGGCCGTTTTCTCATGTTGCTGTTTTTGCAAATACAGGTGGATTTGCAGCATTTACTTTGCTCATGTTCAAGGCTAAAAATCATTGATTTGAAAACAATGTACAGGTCAAACCATATTAAGTATTTTTCTGTATGCGCTCATATGGTCACACTGAAAAATATTTGCAAACAAGAAACAACTGCAGCTAAAAGCAGTTAAGTCTGAATTGTTAGTAAGTAAACCAAAAATGGAAAATTTGGATGTGCCTTTAATATACAAAAACACCTGCAGACATTGCTGAAATTACAGATGCACATTCTAATTCCCCTAGCTCATTGCTTAAGCTAAGTTTACACATCCAAATAATTTGGCTAAATTTTGATGAAAATAGCCATGATTAAAAATTTTACAGGATTAGAAACTTAAACTATGGTTCCATACGCAAATAATTTGATCAAATATGGCCGGAAAATTCCACAATTCGGCCTATATAGACAAATTTTCATGAAAATTTGTCCAAATTATTTGCCTGTGTGAACTTAGCTTTCGACCTATTGCTTAATCTCGCATCATAGTAACAAGTTCAGTTCCAAAAGAAAAACCTTCTCCTCCTCTGTTAAATTCTTGCTTAAATTTTTAAAAATGGCGCGCATTGAACAAAACAATAATCAGCCGAGTGCTAAGGTGCTGCCAACCTAGTATTAAACCTTTCCAGCCCTCCCGGTGTGACCGTGGCGCAAATGCCCGAATTTATAATCAACCTACATCAGGCAACCAATTACACAAAAACCACCTAGTTGCAAAATCTAGATGGATTGAGCAAGAACAGAAACATGAGAAAACGGTCCTTAACGTTCTCAAGGCATAGAAGAAGTTATCTTGGCCTTCTGGTTTTTTACTGCTTACGGAACAATGATTGATAAATAAGTAAACCTTAATCTGATTATATACTGTCAAGCTCTTTAGCAACTTTTTGGTCATTTGGTTGACATATGTTTGGTCTATAAATCCGTTATAATTATGTAATAGTAAAATTTCCACCCATATTAGCCTGTGATTCCTTTAGAGTGTATTAAATTTTTACAAGTTGATGAGGTTCCGAAATTGCCTTTGTCTTAAAAACTAATAACTTATATATTCATTAAAAGTTTAATTCTCTTATCAAGCTCAAGGGCTGAGCA
Organism: Lordiphosa magnipectinata; assembly: GCA_037044535.1. Taxonomy (NCBI): domain Eukaryota; kingdom Metazoa; phylum Arthropoda; class Insecta; order Diptera; family Drosophilidae; genus Lordiphosa; species Lordiphosa magnipectinata. The sequence continues at coordinate 120,355 of JBAMBO010002404.1, forward strand.
AATTGGAATGACAAACTGCTTGACAAAGTCGTCAAAGTCCTTGTACCATACAGTAAAATATGATAAATTGAGCACAAACTCTCAGACTGAAGTTAGCTTCTTGCAAGCTCATCCTGTTCTATTGCTTCTCCAACTTTGGCTTCACTGCTGGCCAGGCTTTTCTGTGTGTGTGTGTGGTGTGACTGTAATTTGAGGCCATTTTGGTCTATGGCAACGAAATAAAGTTGTCAGCTGCTCCTTCACACAAAATGCAAATGGGATGACTCCAGCCTCGACTCCAGCTCGGACCTCTCGACACAGTGTGCTGATAATTTTTGGTACGTGTCTGGCAAATTAGACTATCGTGCTTGTCGTTAGCTGCTGAAAAGTTTCTAGAATTTCAATGCGATTTAATCGATGTACGACAGCCACAAACTTTCGGAGCCGGTTGCCACACACAGAAGCCGAAGCGGAAGCACTTAATGCAAATGGAACTGGTTTCTCCTAAGATATCCAGTTTGTTGTTTGTTGTCTATCTGCGAAATGCATTCAGAACAATATAATAAATGCAAATAGCTTTATTGATAAGTCTGATAACATCTTTCACACACAGAACACAGCAGCTGTAACTGTGTGTACTTCCATGTGTATCATATTGATATAACGTCTATAAAATTGATCATTAACGCTGTTAAGTAATTTACTCAATTCGCTCAAACGAGCGTTGATGGCAACGCTTCAACAGTTCCACCAGCTCAGAGTGAACTCAGATACAATAATGAAAAGGGTGGAAAAGTCATAAAAATTAAAAGCAAATTACGAACAAACAACTGCAACAGCAGTTAACTCGACAATATTAGCACAATTCGAACGGGTCGATAATGTCGATCGATTGAGTGCACCAGACGCTGACCAAGCGCGACCTTTTGTCACTTCTCGGGTGATGTGGACGCACCTTAGACGCGGACGCGAACTTCCGTATACCATTGAAGCGCAACCGTTTCAATATGAGCTGCAGAAGGAAATACGATAAAAGGCCTTGGCTGGAGTGGATGAACTTATGAATACCCTGCAAGGAGAAGAACAAACATTATATGAAGAAACTTTAATTAAGTTTCGTAGCTTTTTAATACTGTATAATGGATGAAAGATGCGATACTTTACAAGACACAAAACAAACCTTCTTAAGAACGCGCTTTTAAAAGAATTTCTATTTAGCTCTGTCGAATTTTAAAAAGCACAATAAACTAACAAAACCAGTTTTCGAACGATCTTTGAGCCATTTCTAAGCTTCAGAAGATATAAAATAATAGTCTAGTGCTTGAATAGTGCAAACCCATGAAACTTCTTAGCAAATGTTAAATAAAGTTGCAAACTTTATCAGTTTAAAGAAAGACTCCATCAATTACTTGATTTTCCAAAGACAGCTTCAACTTCAAGTCCTATATACCCATTATCGCACAGGGTAGTTTAACAAAAGAGTTGAACTCTATCGGCTACAATTTGAGTGCCTAATGACGCAAAGTAATGAAGTCGCTGCCGCGCACTGCTCCCCCAGCCATCCCCATACCCTTACCCTTCCTTCAGCATGCAGTCAAACCCCGAACCGTACTGGACCGTACCCGACCCAACCCCTTTTTTTCGCGCTTGATGTGTCGTTGATTTTGTTTGTAAAAATCGTCACAGCTGTACAACATTTCGAATTGAATGACTTAATGTGCAACATTGTGTCATCAATATCCGTTCTGTTCACTGAAGTCTGTTCTCGGCAGGTTTTTGGTCAACTGCCCGTGACAAAAGTGTGAATCGCACGCTCAGCTTGAACGCGCCCACTCAGTACCCAGTACGCAGTCCCCTGCTCCACCCACTGTCGTCGCCGTTTGTTATTGTCTCGTCTTACCAATTTGCCGACTCTCTAATCCTTCTATCTAATTTTTTTTCTCTTGAGTGACATTTGACAGTCAGTCAGTGTCAAGTCATCAATATGTACTTATGTACTCTGGCTCTGCCTAGTCAGGGCCAAAGACGCACGGCTTTGACCTCGTCTCGCCTTTGTCTTGCCTAATCCTTATGTAAATCTGTCAAATTAGATGCGATTAGTTTGAAGTGAAAAGTAGTTCTCAGCTCTTGAGCTCTGGAGTCTTCAGAAGGTGCCGCCGCCATCAACGGTCGTTGATGCTGAAGGGATTTTTGATTTTGATCGACTTGTTGATGGCTGCTTAACGCGGCACTTGCTCTTATGGTTTGGTATTTTGGCATGTACTCAAACTACGACGCGTGGGAGTTGATATGGGTATGTAAGAGGGAAAAAGTTATAGAAAACAACTATTAACAACATTGTATGTTCAGTTTACAAAGAGTGTAAACAATTTTTGATCAATTATAAACTACAATTTTAATTGATGAAAAGTTGAGACTGTGAATTTTTATAAAAAGGTCTATATAGAGCTTCCAGCTAAGCACGAATATGCATATTTATAGACCAGTGGTGTCCAAACTCACACAATCAAGCATTGCGCTTGTGTGCGTAGCAGCGAAACACGAAGTAAACATGTTGACATTTCAGTATGAGCAACAAGCAAACGAACAAATGCCTAGTGAGAGAACAAACAGCCGAACACGCGCATCGTAAGAGAGCAAGCTGCCGAGCGTGCTTTTTATAGAACACACCTATTTTCTATATACGTGTATCGGCTGCGACGCCAGCAGAATTATGAGTTCCTATCCCATAGGCTTTTGGCATTTCGGACACCACCGTTATAGACTGTTCAAGCCCTCCAAAAAACTTGTTTGGTCCTGAACAATTTCTGAGTGGCAAAAGAGCTTCAAAATATCACTTGCGATCACTGACCGACCGTTAGATAAATAGGCTTATCGTTGAGCGGAATTACGCTCATTTCAGGTGCGGGAGATATGTTGCCCCACCCTGTATATGTATATTTATTATATTTACTTTATCAAAAATGAAATCGTAGTATGTGCGCAAATCTTTGGCCTAAAACAGCACTCTTATAATGCCGCAGCCACCGTGTTCTCCTGACCCGGCCCCTGTGTTTTTTTTCTGTTCACAATTCTTATATATTTGCTAATAGAATACGCCGAGGACGAAAGCGCAGGCGTTGGTAAATAAGAGGCGTAGATTGAACAGGTCAAAATTTGCGTTTTTAGTATGATCTAAGATTATTATGAAAACTTAATAGACGGCAATAGTAGACGGGTAAATACAGGAAGAGTAGACCAAACTGTCAAAAAAAGTTGCAAAATTTTCAAAATCAATATTTCAGCTTAGATTTTTCGCGAAATTTGCAAATTTTTATGGCAATTGTAGTCGCGTAAATGATTAGATCCAACGATCCAAAAAGTTGTGAAATTTACTTAAGTTTTGCATGAGTTAGATTATAATGTAGACGGGTAAATTAAAGGGTCAAGAACAAGTGGTCAAAAAATCCGGATTTATACAAAATTTTTGGATTAGTTCAGATTATCATGAAGATTTGTTTTTTTTTTTTTTTCACGATTTTTCGCAATTAAAAACGGGTGAAAAGAAGGTGTCTTTCAATCGGTTGAAAGAAATTTAAACATTTGCAAAATTCTTTATGGGTTTAGATTGACAAGAAGACGGGTAAATCGACGGGTAAATGTAGATCATACAAAGCAAAAAATCGCCAAATTTGAAAATAAAAGAATTAATGAGTTTAGATTATCATGAAGATTTGAATGGTGGCTATTGTCTATTAAGCTTCACTTCTTCGTTTTGTGTTTAAAATTCTAAAGGGGGCGTAGCAACGCACGCCGTTTGCCAGCTATGTAAATATGTTTGATGGCAAATCTTTTAGCCATTTTTGAATTAAACGTGTGTTTTTATCACTCATTTTCGGCAATTTTATTGATCATAAGTTGATTTGCTGACGTTGATTTACAAGTTCAAACATATTTGCAACAAAATCAGAAAATGCTGAGCACAGAATCACAAAATGAACACATTAACCCTGACTATTAGGAGAATAATTTATCTGAAATATGTAATTTTATAAAAAATAGGTTTTTGCATATTTTTATATGCAAATATGCAGTTTATGCAAAAAAATTTTTGGCGGACTTAGATAATTTTACAGTAAAAATAACATGTTTGCAATAAGAACTTGAATCGGACATGCGGTTCAAAATATGCAAATATGCAAAATCCGATGTCTAGTAATTACCTGATTTCATATCTAAGTCAGTGGGACTAGGCCAATTAATTAGTTGCGATTGGCTAGTCACGACGAGCGATAGAAAGATGGGAGATCGCCACTTTAATCAGTTCAAAATTCAGACAAGTCTTTATTCGCACATGTGTTTTGTCCACTAGCAAGGTTAAGATAAATCATCATCGCACACTGTTTCTTTTGTTTTCGTCCTTTTTTGGCATAAATCATACAAATTTGTATACTCGTTACTCGTAGAGTAATGTTGAATACTTATTTTTATATTCGGAATATCTTGAATACCTGATACTTTTTGGCTGAGGGACACAGGAAAGCTATTAAACATTTCTTTCCATGAGTAACGGGTATATCGATGTCGGTTAGAGACGACTTTAACTTGTAGGCTAATTACACTGAGCACATATAACATCTAGCATCCCACATCATGAGCCATAAACATTTGCCGTGGCGAAATTTGTCATATTTGTTGAGTGGTCCGTTTAGACACCAACCTACTTATTTTTTTGACAAAACAAAAATTTACAAATGGTGGCATAGCAAATAGTTATCAAGCATTTTAACTCATGATGTGGGATGTAAGATACATACTCCTCATATATAATATACTCTGTATCAGTTTAGGCCGCCGCTCGCATTTGCTCCCGATAATAATATTATAATACATGAAATCGGTATTCAGGAGACACTAAAAGAGGGCGATTCATTGTTTGAAAACAGGTCATTGCAAACAGCGCCGATTACAAATAGATATTACCCACAAAAAGGGTATTATCCAAAGAGTCACGCTGTTATCGTGCAATATTTTTGTTATACGCTCATCTCTAGGTTTTTCTCTCTCTCAAATATTGCTTTGTTGAATGGAATGCTGTGGTGATGGGTGGGTGGTAACGCCGTTGTTTATAAGTTCTGTAAATGTTCTAAGTGCGAAAGTAGTTTATGTGCTCTTTATTGAAGTGCGGTGGTGCTGTGGGTATGCCGTACTTACTATACTTCCAGGCGCTCAATTAGCTTTCCAGAAAGATAGAGGAAATACTCATCATATGCTTCTCTTGTTAAATATTCATTCTTTGCAACAGTGTGATAATTTAAAAACGAATTTGAAAAAAAACGTAGCCTCGCTCAATTAAATAGATCACACACCGCTTAAATTTCAAATGCAGTGCGCCACAACACCGCAACTGGGACACTTTAATTTCAGTCTCACGCCTCTAACTCACCACACCGATTTCCTACATTTTTGAGTTATAACAAAAAATACAAACCGTGCACCAATTGTCACAGCTAATAAAATTCAATTTTCATTTAAATTAATTTACAAATTCCCACGTACATAAAGCAAACTTCTTTAGGCCCAGGTTCATCCTATCCGTCCTACCCCACTGACTTCGCAGCTTAATCTTTGCAAAAAGTTAATACCAAACAAATTGCCAGCAAATCGAATCGCTTTAAAAAAAAAATGAGAACCACACGACTTGGCGTATGCCTAACGAATCTTTTCAATTTACCGGGTCCAGACAGTCGGGCGTGTGCTTAACAATTGGCCACACCAAGGACAACTCTCGCCCAAACAGGGGCAGACAGACAACGACATCCTCATCATCAACGTGCGTCGGCCTCGTCGATATCATAATGACACTTTCCGCCGATGCGCAACTGTGACAAAATTAATTTTCAACTTGACTGCATCCGGCAAAACGGCACTCGGACAGGAGCAGGAGGGCGTTTCGGGCGCCCCCTCACACAATTTCTCTCGTGACGATAATGAGACCATAGATAACGATATTTTATGTTTCCCGAATTTCACAAATAGTTGCGCGAATTTGCGCAGGGCAGCAATGTGAGTCCTGGTGTGGTGTGGCGTGGAGTGGAGTGTGTTCGTGTCTGTGTCCGGGTGCAAAGCACTCACAAGTCAACAGCAGGCTGAGCCACCCCTTTTCGGGTTGGCCCTAAGGCTATCACAATCACGGCCCGCCACCGCACTGACAAATTGTTCCGCTAAATAAATCACGATTCATGATTATCGCCATGAAATCGAAATTTTCTGCTTTATTCTCCATGGCTCGGCAGGAGTTATCTAATATGGTTTAAATGCGACCCAATCCCAATTGCCTTAACACAAAACGGCTGCACCAGCTTAGCCGAGTAGCTGAATTATTGATTTAGTTTGGATTCGGCTGGGAAGGGGGAGACACGTGACATACCGAAAGTCTTTTATGCATTTGGTGCACAAAACTGTGAACTTGTTGAAGTAAGACCAATCATTAGAGAGATCATTTACATGAAACTGTGCAGCACAAAAAAGTTACGAATAGTTGATGTTTGTGAATGAACAGAACTGTTTGTATGGTCCAGTTGCTTTTCATACAAATACATGTATGAAGTGAATTAGCCTCCACTTTTATCTGAAGGACAGAAATGGCTAACACAAGTTCTTTTCATGGTATTATAATGAGGGTCTAGAATATACATAAGTTTTGCTAAGCCAAATTTTGTTTTTCAAAGCTTACGATTTAGCCAAATAGCGTAAAAGTTCCTAAAAATTAAGTTCAAGCTTTGCAGTTTAGTTGCTGCACTCGGAAACGAAACTACTCCGGAGTTCAGGTACTTTTCGGTTCTAAAAATATCGGTACACGGATACCGGTACCCAAAAATTTCAAAATTTCGGTTCCGGCTCTGGATCTGAGTTTTAATTGGGTTTTTTCCGGCATACGGTTCCAGTTCTCCTTCCGGCTTGATTCCCCGAATTCATTAAATCCCTCAAATAATCTGTGTTGGGGGTGTGCTAGAAATTTCTACAGCAGGGGCGCCCAAGCCTATTCCGCAAGCCACGCACTCGTTGTGGTTTTTGGGCAGAGGAAAAGCTCGCGCGTATACGGGACACGCTCGCCGTAAGCCTACATAAAGGAACAACAAATTCATATGCATGCTTTCCTCTCTTTCTTTCCGAGCTAAGGTATTGTTGTTGGCGCGTCCAGAACTGTAACAACAACTTCATATGTGACTCTTTTCTCTCTTTTCTATGTCTCTGGCAAATTAAAAAGCAACAACAATGTTGCTTATGCATAGTTAGCGTTCGTTCCGCTCGCAATGGCCGAACGCTTTTCGCTATTGACGGCGGCACAGACACACACACAAACAAAAATCGGGTTTCTCTTTCTATTTCTTGTTGTTGTTATTGCTTGAGATATATTTTTTGCACTTGTATTTTTATTCACGCCCGTAAGCTTATTCTGGGCACACTTTATCTACAGGTTTTCGTATAAAAGTAAGCGTTTCAAAGAATGCTGTTTGACTTTATATGTGAAGGGACACAAATATGCCCGGCTATTAGAATTAATGATGAAAATTAAGCGATTTGAAACCGCCAGCTCAAAGATAAGTATATTTCATGCGTACGGATTTTCTTCCATATGATCTAGTAGCCGGTCTTATTCTTGTCACTTCAAAAATAAAGTAGTCTTAGATCAGTTCGAAGAGCAATCGTTTATACAAATTAATTTGCTGAAAATGCCAACAAATGCGATAGTCGCTGTCCTATAGCTCTATGCAACAGCCACTACGTTACCTGTGTAAAACTGATTTTTTTTCTGATCCATTAAGGCCTCGTTTCTCAATTTCCGGTTGGTCAATAAACAAACCTAAGTTCATCCAAATTGGAGTTTCTCATAATAGCGAGTTGGCGAGCAAAAAACTTAACCGCCGCATCATCTGCTGCTTAAAAAATCTAGTAAAGTCCCGATAGATTAATCGATAAAATTATCGAAAGTCGTTAGTGGAAGTGTTCGTGACAGATTTTTGTGTTCGACTTGTTGTTCGCAGAGAATAGAAACGTTTCTATCTTGCGTGTGTTCGTGCGAACGTGTTCATCAATGGATGGGAACAAGTGCACGAACATCATTTGTCAAAAATATTTGTAGAGTGAACACGTGCCCAAATGAGCAACGAATTGTGGCTACAATTTATTGAATGCCCCAAAAATGATGAAATAAAGCTTTAAGCTAATTTGTATCGCCATCTAGGTCATGATTGTGTTAGTTTTCGCTGCCATATTTTCATGTGTAGTCCTTGTGTGGATGCCCTGCTTAAATTGCGTTTTTAAATTTCTTAAACGTAGAATCAAAGTGAGCTTGAACACACTAAATTTTTACCTCCTAGCAATGGAAATGAAATTTTATCGATTTTCGTATAATAGATTACATCTAAAACTAAACTTGAATGACTTTATAAAATGAGAAGTGACAAGAATGAGTACCATTGCTAAGTATGAAAGAAAAACCATGTGAATTTAATCTACTTGGCCTGCAGGAGCGCTGCTACTGCAGGCAGATGCAGAGTATCTTACAGTCGGGTTTGACCGACTTTCTCACTTATTCCCCCTACTTTCGGTCAAAGCTTCTACTACCCGAGCTATGTAAATTGTCAAGTCGAATGGACCTCAATCCTTATTCCTATCAATCAGTCCTCAAGAGGTAACTCCACCTTGTACGCAAATAAATGTACGAGACTCGCCTTCCCTTTTTCCAACTTGACTTTTGTTTCATTTCCTTCTCGAAATCCCAAAATGCTAAATTTGGATTGGATATATGTAACGCATCTTTAATTTTCAATTCAAGCTTCTTTGTACTATAAAACTATTTGGTCCAATCATAATATTAAGAATATTACATTTTTTCGAGAAATTTATAGAAATTTGACTCAAATGAATGAAATGAACCAAACCTTTTTTGCATACCCCCTGTATGGTCCGGTTCGGGTCTAGATTCGAGAGAGGTAATACTTGAAAAGATCGATTCATGGTCCGGTTTAAGGAATCCAAAAAAATGCGAACCTAACTGGTTTTTTGGTATTCGGTTGAGGACCGGTTTGCAACCTTGCTATCTATACTTGGAGCTCCTTACTTAGGCCAGGGTTGTGGATTATAAATATCGACAGTACACATAAGAAAAAATTTGCAAAATTGTTATTAAAAATATCGAGTCCACAAAAATAAATCGATATATCGATAAATTGTTATTTCCCAAAAGTCTACTCCACCTCTACGACAAGATATGCCGATCGTTACGTTGTCAAATATAAATTATCTGATTCGATGAAACGATTCGATGGAATTCATCAAGTAAGATGATCGAACTCAACTGACCATATAAATGTGGCTATGGTCAAATTGGGTTTCTGATAAGATATTGATTATCGACAAGAGAAATATCAAATCGAAATATACCATATCGTCTAACAAAATCAAGACGATGAAATAGAATTCTTTCAACGATTTAGTAACTGTACACGAGACTTTCATCTAACAGAGTCTTCTGCATACTTAACTCAATAAAAATACCTACGACCTCTACATATTGCTTAGAAGCTTTTCGCCCTCTTCACTTTAAAATAGTTCTTGGTGGACCCATAACTATAGACCTAACCTATATCAGAAGGTTCAACAAGAGTCAGCTAATTTTTCTTTTGTCTGCAACCTTCAGTTCTTGATCCCCAATTAACTTTTCCTATGTAATGCAATGCCAAGGTTAGTTTCAGTTCAGGGTTTGGTTTTTTTTTCTTCATTGTGCAACTTAAACTCAAATCAAATCTGGATCATCAATTGACAAATCCTGAGAAAGTCGCGAAGCCAACAAGCAATAACAATGCAGCTCATCATAATCATCATCATCATCCCCATCTGCCCGGTGGTAGCAACCCTCGATATTTACTAAGGGTGCACGAGAATTATGAAAGAAACCACAAACAAGCCTGATGGCCTGTCATATTTGCCCATTTAACGGACTGACACATCAATGTCAAATCAAATTTCCAGCCAACCAAATTCAGCCTCGGGCTGGAAAAATGTGTCATTGTCAACGCAGATCGCGCACAACATGAGGAAAACAAAAGCACGGGCAAAAAGTTGACAGCTAATCTAATGGCAATTATGGTGTGATGCCGTAACGGCTGCTGCTGCTTCAGCCATTCCTGGTCCTGGTGTGAACGAAAACCTCAATTCATCTAATTGAAGTTAAGCATAACGAATGAAGGATAGAGTGAGGACCAGCATCAGCCGGCATAGTTTCGGTTTTTTGTTTCGACTAACAAACAAACTGTCAAAACTGACATGACAAGGCAGCGACGAATCAAACGACCAACAACCGCAATAATCAGCGCTTTGTAGGGGCGTGTTCGGTGCCACCAAGGAAACCCATGGGGCAGGGGGGAACTGAGTATGTAGAGTGATTTCCAGCATTTGACACTTGACATGCATATGAAAATTCTGACACGTCAACGCGCAGTGCTTTTTCGACCAACTCCACCTCTAACTTCTCTCCGCTTGTAATGGGAAACGTTACTAATTTCTTTTTTACTCTACTTTTTGTTGTTGTCTTGAAACGCCTTCTGGAGAATACTGAAAAGGGGAAGGAGGTGGTATAGGAATCACTTTGATTGACGCCTTTGTCAAACGTGGCGTTTATGCACGGGGTCGTTTTTCCTCTTCACTTATTAGTCATACCAGGTAATTTCCATTTCAATATCGGTCATTGTGACAGCCATCGAAGCTTTGCGTATATCGTCTGACAATTGTCGGTGGAATTACCTTTGTGCAGCTTTAATTCATTTCCATATCAAAGCATAACGTTCTAGGGAAAAGTGTCAAAGTGCTGGCCCAATTTGATGAATGTTGTGTGATTTGTGAGTAGGTTGAAGGGGGGTTAAATCATATGGGAAAACTAACATTAGGAAAAAGAATTGTTAAGCTATAATAATAAATTAATTTGTTCTTCAGTCGGAAGACGGTGCCATTTCATTAGAAGAGCTGACCAATTGGTGCGTATACAAAAAAGGTGAAAATTTAATTTTCATTTCCAATTTTCTACAAAGTGGCAAATAAGAAATATATATTACCTGGTTGTTTTCGAATTCGATTGATCGCAATTGCTAAGACTTGTGATTTGTTATATTAAAGAATTCAGTCAAATAAAGATAAATATTAAGTTTGTGCAAAAGTATGTAACAGGGAGAAGGAATCGTTTCCGACCCTATAAAGTATATATATTCTTGATCAGCATCAACAGCCGATTCGATACAGCCATGTCCGTCTGTTCGTCTGTCTGTCCGTCCGTATGAACGAAGAGATCTCAGAGATGGTAAGATATAGAGGTTTGACATGTATAGGGCATATATTTCTTATACTTGCAGGCAGATCAAGTTTATTTTCAATTTTTGCCACGCCCCCTCCCGCCCCCGAAATTGGGAAAAACGTCATATCTCCTACAGTTTTGAAGATAGATCGTTTGTACCTTCTAGAGATACCTTGTTAACAAAATTATTTATCGATTTGCCGAAAAAATGATAAAGATCGGTTGAACGATACTCAAGTTATGAGCCAAAAACGGCCAGTAAACACCCCCCACACTCCACCCATCACCACAGCATTCTATTGAACGGCAATCTTAGTGAGAGAGAGAGAGAGAGAGAGAGAGAGAGAGTGAAACTTAGAGATGAGCGCGTATAACTCGTGAGCAAATGCGAGCTGCGACATTAAGGGTACAGAGTATGTTATAGTCGGGCTTGACCGACTTTCTTTCTTGTTTTTTGCTTATAAAGTTTGTAGTTCCAATTCAGTTCTCTATAAACTTCCATTTTAATTGGAATACAACATTTTAAAAACTTTTCACTTATATTTTGAGCTCTTACAAAATGTATTTTATTTAAACCTATGAAATGAAATTGTCAGGTGTAGACACCTCACTATGGGACACCATACTTGCAGATCTTTAAGTATTCGCAGAGAATTGGAGTGAACAACGCCTCTTCTCCAGCTGTCTCCATTATGACTGCTTTGGCCGTCATCTTGCAAAGCGCAGAAACAGCCACAACGGCATTGTAGCATGGTTTATGTCCTGCCTAAAGAGTTACATTTGTTATTTGCATATGATTTCCAAAAACGAAGACTACAACATATGTATATATGTATGCTTAGCTGCTTAGACTTACCTTGTTAATATAGAAGTCCGTGCTCCATATTGAAATCCATTAGTATATCTTCAGCACGTCGTCTGGGACAGTGTCCTTCATAGTAAAATAGTACTTACTCAGTCGAAAGTACTAAGTAAGCTTACTTTATGTTTGGTCTTGAGTTCTTAAGCTCGTATGGAGCGTCAGTGTATGTGAATTTTTTCTAGGAACAGTACAGCTTACATTCAAACAGAAGGAGGCTTCAGACCACACCATTAGGCAGTTACACCAAAGCTTTCTCCCATGAACAACCTCTGCGTGAATTTTTAGGCTGTAATGCGGAAAGTGCGGAAAGAATCATGGGACTGTTTTTTTACAAAGTCGACGCCGTAACCATTAAAATCCGGGCCATGAAAATTTTGCTATGAGAATTCTGACAGGTAATGGCATGGACCACTTTTGATTCCTACAGAACGTCGCCACAGCTCAAATAGCGCGATCAACGAAGGCTTTATGACGTCCTTTGTTCGTTGATCGCTGTATTTCGAACAAATGATTTGATTATGACTGGTCTCCGCGATCGCCCGACTTTTCCCCTTTAGACTTCTTCCTTCATACATTATATTAAACATGAATTGGCCACTATTCAGCCCAAGACACTACAAAAAGAGATGGTTAATGTGAAAAAAGGACACGATAGCTTCTATAGATAATACATTACAAAAATTTTGGTCACTGGAGAGCCTCCCATCTGCAAAAAAAGGTCTCCAGAACAACAGTTGTGTGTGAAACATTTCGCAAATAATGGGGAAGTTCTGCCATCAGGCCGCTTCCAAGTAAGACTGCCGTTTAAGTCTGATCCTAAGATATTGGGCAACTCATTTGAAGTTGCAAAACGGCGGTTTTTGTCGCTCGAAAGAAGATTGTACATGGATTTCATGGAAGAGTACCTTTTATTGCGACATATGACAGAAATTGAGAACAAAATTCCTAACACGCCTCACTATTTCATTTCGCTTCAGTGCGTCTTGAGACCACAAAGTACGGCCACACAGCTTAGCGTTGTCTTTGACGAGTCTTGCAAGACGTCTACACAGATTGCGTTGAATGACATCCTGATGGTCGGTCCTACTATCCAAGAGGATCTAACTCTACTCTACTCCGCTTCAGATTAAATGAATATGCGCTGACTGCGGATATAAAAAAGATGTATCGCCAAGTAATGGTAAATGAAGCAGATAGACAGTTTCAGCTCATAGTTTGGAGGAGAGATCCATCTGAAAATTTGAGAATTTTTGCATTGAACACTGTGACTTATGGTACTGCGCCAGCCCCTTTTCTTGGCTGACTGAAACTGCCCAAGTCTCTCACCCAAAAGCAGCAAACGTTATTCGGGCCGATTCTTATGTCGATGATATGTTGACTGGTGCTGCATGCGTCGAAGAACTCAAGGCGATTAAATCTGAAGTATCTCAGGTGTTGCAAGAGGCAGGTTTCGAACTAGCGAAATGGTTTACAAACTGCCCTGAGATTTCCGCATCCGAGAGCAAAGTCAAACCAATAACGATCTCAGACTCAGACTCAACAATAGCGAAAAGGGAATTCTTTGGCTACCTCATGAAGACGTCTTCAAATTTAAACATGACGAATCGTCCATGAGTGTACGTCAAAACTTTTCGATCCCCTCGGTTTGCTTAGTCCCCTTATTACTGCAAGAGCTTTGGCTATTGAAACTGGACTGGGATGAATCAATTCCAATGAAATTTTAAACTGAGTGGGAAGCTCTTAAACAAACATTGTAGGATATACAAAAGGTGACTGTTCCACGATTTGTACAAATAGAGCCTTCGTTACCGATTCAAAATCATGCCTTCGCCGATGCTGCAGAAGGTATCAAAGTGTCATTGTTGACTTCTAAATCTAAAGTAGCGCCGCATAAGACCAAAACACTCCCAAGGCTTGAGTTATGTGCCGCTCACCTTTTAGCAGAACTCTGTCATCGAGACAATTCTTGGATCAAGGCTCCGATCGAACGCATTGTGTTATGGTCAGACTCAGAAGTAACGCTCCATTGGATTCGGTCACATCCCTCTTCGTTGTCTACATTTGTTTCAAATAGAGTGGGCCAGATTCAAGAGTGGACAAAGCAGAACCCAGCAGATATTGTATGTAGAGGTTGTGACGTTAACGAGTTGATGGAGTCAATTTGGTTGACTGGTCCATCGTTTTTATCAGAACCGAAAGAAGATTGGCCAAAAAACCCTCATTTTCATTGTCGAAAAAGATCTTTGTGATGGAAGTTCGGCTAAATCATTGAAACGAATCAAATTCTCGGGGTTTCAATTGGCACTTAAGACTTTGTTATAAGTCGAAATAGTGGTTAATATCCGCAGAGTATCACTGAAACGAACCAGACCCTATTTCCAAAAAGTTTGCATCCATAATGACAATTTTCTTGATTTGGTAATGTCAGATTGTAGGGCTGCATCATTGTTTTGGCACAAAAGTTATAAGCTAAGCTTATCTTAACACCAAATTATGTTAGTGCTTAAGACATTTGTGTATGGCATTCATCAGTTTGTGTTAGTCTTTGCTGCATTTATCTCATTCGCTACCACAACTGTCGCCTGACTATTATTTTCAACAAATTGGCAGCTCCTCAGTTCTTAGTTTTTATAAATTATTAAGATTTCAATTTAAAGAATTAACCAGCTCTTAGCTCTTACCCATCACCTCCTCTCTCCCATGGCCTCAATCCCCCCCTCCCCAAGTACCAACCAGTCACATCCTGACTACCTACCTGCCAGGCCTGCCTTCTCGCTTTCTTGCTCAGCACTGTGGCTGTCGCTACAAACGCCCGTCCAATTTGTTACAATACGTTACACTCATCCGACTCCGATTTTAAGTCAGGGACTGTCGACTGTCGTCTGATGTCTGATTTGAGAGACTGGTGTGGCTGCCACAACTTGCTACGCATTCCAGAAGCTGCACAAAATATCTACACCATGTTGGCGTTTAACGCGGCCAGGGACAGGCAACCCGCGGATCGTTACGGATCGGATCGAACGCACCAACCAGAAATCAAGCAACAGAGCAGCAGAATCAGACATCGGGACAGACAGAAATCCATTCATCAGTGGCAAATTTGTTGGTGGTATGAATCCATCATGGTGCGAGTGAAAGATCGTTTGTCGCTGATCATCAGCTTAAAAATCGCGCAAATGACGAGCGTAAGACATAAGGAGGAGAGGGAGGAGCAGGTATGTATATGGCTGGATGGGATGTGAATGTGGTGGCACAGCAGTCGGCGACTGCTTAGCTTAAGCTGACAACAACAACAAGCACAAGCACAACAGCCGCAGCGATCTGGTGGAGGTAAAATAAAGCAGAGAAAGCATGTGGAGCAGTGCTTGACTGTTTAACTGGTTTCATCTTTGACATTAAGATGATGATGTTTTCCAGGGATGCAATTCATTTGGTTCGGTTCAGTGGTTCAAGCTAAAAAACCGGTGAAATTGTTTACCTACAATGATAATCTTGCACTCTCCAAACTTAGTAAAACTTAAAAAAAAAACGATCAAGTGAGTCAAGTGAAGTGAGATGTGAGTTTTGTGAAAAAGTGTCACCTCCTCAGGATTGATCTTAAAGTTGTAAGAATCTCCAATTTAAAAGGGATGCCTCTTACGGTTTTCGTTTGGGTGCAAAAAGCGGTTAGTTTCGACATGCATCCCTAATTTCAATCCATAGTTTTCTCTTGTGTAGCTCATTTGTCAATTCAGCATAGTCGAACCCAAATGGCTGCTGCCTGTTTTTTTTTTTCTTCAACTGCTACCATATTGGAATTCCCCCACCAGCTGTGACACCACAAATGATGTTGATTTTTATCAAAACTTATTGAGAAAAAGTAATTTTTTAAGCTTTACATGTGTGAAGGCTGCCAGCGGCTTAGCCGTGCGGGCTGCTATAAATACTCCAGCCGTCCATACAATGGGGTCTACCTGATGGCCAAAGTGGAATGGATGTGGATGCGCTGTTTCTGCCCAGTGGGTTGTCCATCAATTTGCAGCTTGCTGTGCAAATATTCAGCAAGTTTTATTTGGTAGCTCTTCGCTGGGCTCTGTGTGGTCTGTTGCTCGGGCGACTAACTGCACGAATAAATTTCCATTAACGATGCCATATATTCGAATTGATTTAAATGGACGTGCGTTTGTCCGTGACCGCAGTCAATACGTGGACCATAATTCACGCGAACCAATTGGACATTTTTACTGTCTCCCGTTCCTGCCCAGAGAAAACCGCAGACGCTAGAGTAAACATATTTGTTCTTGCTGGCCCCGTTCTAATAAATAGTTACAACTGATTAATCTCGGCGGCAACTGGCCCTCGGAAATCAAAATGAAAACATAAAAACGATTTAAAATCGATTAACCCGATTCGCCGACATGCAACAGGTTCAGCCTTTTTCGGTCTTATTATCAAAAATGTGCGGCTTAAAACAAAGGCAGAAAATTGGGAATCGGTCGGGTTGGGTCCGCTGCCGCCGACAGAACATTCAGCGTGGCAAACGCCTACCGCAAAGAGCAGTTTTTTTTTTGTTCTCAAACCACAGCGTACGAAAAAGAGGTGAGAAAATTGTTGATTAGCTTCCATGGGGGCCGCCCCCCCTGCCCACCTCCCTTAGTTCCACTCTTCTGTATGCGCTGACCGATCTTGATGAAGATCAACATGCCATTGGTGGGCGTGGCTGCATATGACTTTGATTTCTGTCGGCATTTCGTTTTGGCTTTGGCATAGGATGCGGATCGGGATCGCGGGATCTACTGCTTCAATGTGTGTTGCATCTTTGGCATGATGAAAATAATATAACTATTAAAATGTGTACGATGGGAATATAAAAATGGGAAACGACCGAACAATACCCTATTGCACTTCCTGAAGCATAAACCTTAAAAACTAAGCTTAGGGTTTTGAAATTTAACAGCTTACTAAAATGCAAGACTGCAAAGTGGTCCTGAATCGAACGCCGGAGAACCAGCCGTTCTGTTTTTTAACTCCCGAACCGGACCATCTCTGCTTGGAAAAAGGTTAGGTTCAAAGAATAACTTTAGTCAGTTTTTTTGGAACTTGTGAAACTATCTTTACATCGAGAAAAAAATTGCTATTTTTTCATATCAATTTTGCTCCGATATGAAAATTTATCAAATTGATATGTTAAAAATTTCAAATCGATATTTTGAACATATCATTATTACATTTTTAATATCATTCTGAAACTATTCAATATCAATTTGAGTAAATGATATTATTTTGAATCTGAATGATATTATTTTCTTGCCAAATGATATGAAAAAATTGATATTTTTAAAAAGTTCATTTTAATAAGGGTCATATCAACATAAAATTTACCTTTTTTGTCTCTGTGTATATGGGCATTTCCACAGAAATGTCAACCGCAGCCAAAAATTTAAAAGTGGTTACAAACACTATGTTTAATCAAATTTTCATGAGGAAACAGTCAAATTGAACTAATAAAAGCCAATCTTACAGTTATACATACCCCATTTCGAAATATTCGGATTTACGGCCGGGCTAGCTCAATTTTTCTAGTTTTGACATTAATTTTGCACTTTTTTTTATAAAAGTGACTTTAGATTTCTTTTGCTTTTGCTATCTAAAATCTTTCTGAGAGTACAAATGGTCAAAAAAGAAGGCACAAGAAACCATGAGAAACTATGTGATTGCAATCAACTTTAAGTTTTTTCTTCTCATTATAATGGAAACCACATAACAAGTATGATGGAACACAATGTCGCATGCAACATGTCGCGTGCAACAGTGATTAAAATTAAATAAAAAAATAAACTACCAAATATTTCTGAATCAAACAAAAACATTTTTAAGATGCATCAATGCATAATATTTTAAAATTAGTCCCTTTAAAATATTCCTGCAGGTTCCGCTGAAATCAGTGTTTAAACTGTTCGCCTCGAAATCGACTTCTGTTTTTGTCGCATGCGAATAAATTGGTTTTTTGTAATTATCTTGAAAACGAACAATTGCCTAAAATCAACTTTTGCTCCAATTATAGTGCTAATCAAGAGCTATAAGTTTCGCCTTTTGTCAAAATAAAATAATGTTTTGGCACATGTTTTTCTTCACTTTGAATGCGTACGAATGTCGCATTCGACATTTGAAAAATGCCCATATATTGACCGTATGAAAATAAACTTATAGTGCTTAATATTGGAGCATTATCTTTTCAGAATCATGTCCAAACTCGGCATAAAAGACTTCGATAAGGAAATAAAGTGAAGTTGTTAAATTGCAAAAGAAATCCGATTATTTACAAACATAGAAGGTTAATCACTAAAAGTCACTTCTTTCTGCTTCTTTGTTTTTATACCCGTTACTCGTAGAGTAAAAGGGTATACTAAAGTCGTGCAAATGTATGTAACAGCCAGAAGGAATCATTTCCGACCATATAAAGTATATATATTCTTGGTCAGCATCAACAGCCGATTCGATATAGCCATGTCCGTCTGTCCGTCTGTCCGTCTGTCCGTCTGTCCGTCCGTCCGTCCGTCCGTCTGTCTGTATGAACACCTAGATCTCAGAGACTAGAAGAGCTAGAGCAACCAAATTTGAAATGTAGACTCCTATTGTCTGCACGCAGATCAAGTTTATTTTCAATTTTTGCCACGCCCCCTCACGCCCCCGCAATTTGGAAAAAACGTCATATCTCCTACAGTTTTGATGATAGATGGTTCGTACTTTCTAGAGATATCTAGTACTCAAAATTGTTTATTGATTTGCTGAAGGAATGATAAAGATCGGATGAACGATACTCAAGTTATGAGCAAAAAACGGTCAGTTAACACCCACCACCCACCCCACCCATAACCTAAGCATTGCGTTCAGCAGAAATCTTAGTGAGAGAGAGAGAGAGAGAGAGAGAGAGAGAGAGAGAGAGAGAGAGAGAGAGAGAGAGAGACTTAGAGAGCGCACTGCGTTGTGCGTTGTGTGTTAACTGGCCGTTTGACTCGTGACCAAATTCGAGCTGCGACATTAAGGGTGCAGAGTATGTAATAGTCGGGCTTGATGACGTTTTCAAAAGTTTTGTTGTCTGATCTGTTTATCGTGATGAATTTGGAGTCATTTATGTTGCATTTAGTAATTGACAAATGTCTATTAATATCTGGCGGATAATAAATAGCCGAGTTAAAAAATATTGCATACTTTTCGGCTGACCCACCTCAGGCATACAGGAAGGATAATAAACATTTGTTTCCATGAGTAACGGGTATATCGAAGTCGGTTAGAGCCGACTTTAACTTACGCTCTCGTTTAATATATAATTCGTGTTTTCTTGTACTCTCAGTATTAAACTGTCACTTTCTGCACATCAAAAATATGTCTTCTTTTTACCAATAAAATGTCTCAACGATCTAAGAATCCATGAACCAAGCTTTCGACCGGACCTAAGACTCAACGATCTAAGAATCCATGAACCAAGCCGACGACCGAACCTAAGACTTTCCAGCGGGCACGAACCCCCGGACCAAACCCTCTTCAGAATTTCAGATATAGCCTTGCTGTAAATAATAGGAAATCACAATGGACATTGTAATTTTATATATTTTAATTTTTATGAGAGAGGTACGGTCCAGGTGGTTGCAACCATGATGACCATTACCACTGGGTTTCTACATTTTTAAAATTTCCCAAAGTAAAGCAACATTTTCTTATTTAAGCCTGGTTTCCAGATGAGATACACATTATGAGTTCGGCCCAACACTTCGTTTAAATAAGAATGCTGTTCAAAGGCATTGAGATTTCAAAAGAGTTCAGAATTATTTCTATTAAGTTCGACGCGAGCAGAGCGAACTGAAAGTAGAGTTGACAGTTATTTACGAGCTATGCACATAACTTTAAAATAGAAACACACCACAATGGAGGATGGTAGACTGTGCAGCTGTTTTAAGAACTTCCCAGTCCCATTGTAATGTAAAATGAAAACCAGCCTTTAATGACCTCTTCTCAGGTGACATAAATATTCATTATCATATTCATAAGAAATCAGTTCGAAAGTGATTTTGATGATGAACAGTGCCTACAAAAATTATTCTGTCATCTCACTTTTATGTTTATACCAAATAAACCCGCCAAACCGGTTCGAAATTTTTGGTTTCCTCAAAGCGGGCCACGAATCGAACCTTCTTAAACCATTAAATACCGAACCTGAACCCGAAACGGATCTCTTCCGTGTGGAAAAACGTTTGGTTCAGAAAAAATACTTAAGGTCTAGTAATGAGGGTGTTCAAATTTTAGTTTCGTCACATTATTTCATATAATTAGAATCACCTTGGCTTTGCTTTTAAGCTCATGTGCTTTTAGAAAGTGTTTTTATTTATGTGAAATACTGTGACGAAAGGAAAATTCGAACGCCCTCAGATCTGTTTTCTAAATCATATCCAAGCTAAGAATATTACGACTTGAATAGTGCCGATTTTGCTGTTAAGGCGCCTTTGGAATTCCACAGCGGTTATCGCAGCGCTGGCATGAGGCAGCTGCTGACTTGCAGTAGATAGGCAAAGACTGCTGATGATGGGACTGGGAAGTTCTTAAAACAGCTGTACAGTCTACCAGCCTCCTTAGTGGTGTGGTGTGTTTCTATTTTAAAGTTACGTGCATAGCTCATAAATAACTGTCAACCCTACTTTCACCGTACTGACGGTGAACGGTCTCGAGCTTCCCTCAATCGCTCTCACTGTTATGTGGCTGTGGTTGAGCACACAGCACTGATCAGGCTGCTTGCAACCCAATAACAGGCCAGTGTCTGTCAAGCGCTCATAAAATCAGTGCTTTTCAAAGACCAAAAAAAAAAATGTTATGCCGAAAAGGTTACAGACTCTAGCGTGCTCTAGACCAGGGTTCCACAAGCAGAGAGCGCGAAAATGTGATTGTGTCTCTCTCTAACACACAGTGATGCATTACTTCGGCAAGCATTCGGTGTGAATTGGCGAGTATGTTCGCGCCCCAGGGGCTATCGCAGGGGAACTCTGCTCTTGACTTTAGCATGAGCAGAGAGAGTCAGTGCGAGAGAGAACGAGAGAGCGCATATACACTCAGAGAAAAAATACAGAATTTCGCTCTTGAATCAAGGGCATTCGATCTCAAAGAGGCACGACCGACCCGATCCGACCGGTAAAAGGCGCGACGAAATCACACTTATAAATAAACGCAGTTGCCTTTCGTAAGCATCGCACAACAACAAACTGCGCATGCGCCCTCACACTCTGTGAGAGCGACTCCAACGCTATTCTCTCAAAGTTAAGTTGCCCTCACCCCCCTTGCCTATAAAAAAAAAACAAATTGAGAACTTTTATAACGAACTTATCTCGATTCCAAGAGCGAAAATCTTGAAAATTCAAGAACGACTAATTTTTTTTCAAGAGCGCTCGTACTCAAATTATTCGTTCTAGTTTTTTCTTAGTGTAGTTTGTCGCATACATATTATATTGTTAGCCGAGTCTTACACACTGATACATACATACGAAGAAGACCCTTTGAATCAGTGCCGGTTAAATGGAGAGGACAAAAAAGTGTGCTTGTGTTGGTGAGCAAGAGGATCAATCCAGACTACAGCCGTTTTACTTGTGATTCAATGTTCACCGATTCACACAATCATGAGTTCGGCTCGCGTTTCCGTAAAAACATGACTGATTTAGGCTCCTGGTAGCTATAGCAGGCCGGCTCTGTTTTGACCGAGACAGACATGAGAGGCAAAAAAAAAATATATGTTTCTCTCTTCTCACAACCAAAGAGAAGCAAAAACCGCTGTTAAAGATTGTTTTTGGTGGTCGCACGAAAACTGTCGTTTTCTGACAAAGGCAAACGGGGGACTGATTTTAGCGACCTTTGGTTATGTGCAAACATTACATGATCTCGAGCCAGCTAAAACAGCCACTAAGGCAAATTGGGCAAAAATCAAAGTGTAACATACCAATAAATTTTTCCCATATTAATGTACTTGTAAATAGTGAAAGGTCCTGGGACTTTTGGAAGAGGACGTATAATTGATATATTTGCTGAAACTCATAGGAACCTATGAAAACATTGAAAGTTAAGTAAACGACCGGTTCGAAACAGCGGACCGGAAGTTTGCAGCCTGGGCTATGGGTATTACTACTATTTAATGCCTATTAAAAGAATAAAAGTATTTTGTTGGTAAAAATCTAAATCACTCATGGATTTTTGTCTTTAAATGGACATTTGGTAAAGTAATAAATGCCACATATTCCATTGACACTGATTTGTTCAGATTGAGTCGGCCAGGGTGTGATATTTCCGATTTTTTTTCGACTGATCAGCGAATTGACCCGTTATAGTGAAATCAAAGCCGATTATTGACGCTGGGCTATATTAGGGTTCGCATAGAGCTCGATTCTCGGTGTCGAAATTTTATTGGAAAATTTGTATGAAGAACATTTTTCTTATATCTTCAAGACAGGAATTATAAGCGTTAGTTTCAAGGCACATTCCTTTAGTTT
This sequence comes from Lordiphosa magnipectinata, assembly GCA_037044535.1. NCBI lineage: Eukaryota > Metazoa > Arthropoda > Insecta > Diptera > Drosophilidae > Lordiphosa > Lordiphosa magnipectinata. Next base: position 143,033 of record JBAMBO010002404.1, read on the forward strand.
CTTACTGATTCTATAATAGTTGTTACTTGTAGTAAAGTAGCTATTCAAATTAGCTATGCACAGATTGTGCAAGACACGAAGGATTCTTCCTAGAAACGATTCAATGAAATTTAATAGGAAGACACGTGATCTAACGTCCCATTACCCAGCAAACATCGGGTGTGAACTAGCTTTAGTAAATTTTTGTTACTATATAAAAGAAGCAATGCGAGAGAAACGAACGTAATGAAAGGCGATACTTTTTCTGTACTTTAAGTGACCAAACGTCCCATAATCACGCCATACTCCAGTTGTTACATTCATTTGCATGATCCACATATACCCTTAACCTCTTTTTGCCCATTTGCAGAATAATTATGCACTGTGCAACGCATCGCTTGCCACATTTTCCCCGCTGCTGCTTTCGTTTCCTTCCACAACTGCTGCTGCTGCTGCTGCTGCTGCCCACTATCACTTACTACTCTCAACGCCCTGATCTGATCTGCGGCAGCATCAACTTGATTGTCGGCGAGGGCTAATAATAAATTCGAGCGCGTGCAAGCGCATGCCACCTCGCATGCCCCCCTTTGGGGCCACCTAGCAACTGAACCTGCCACCGCTGCTGGGCCTTTGGTGGCAGCCGCTCTATAATTATCTCAAACTGAAATTAACCGTCGAAAGAGTTGGGAAGATTATGCGCATCGCATTGGAGCATCGTCATATTGGCTCGGGATCGGGATCGGGGGACCGCACGCTAACGCTGGCAATGCATGCCAAATCGTCCAGCTAGACGCTTCTCTCACCTCGCCGCCGCAATGTTTGCGCTAATTTATTGCGCGTTAATATCGACAGGAAGAGATCGAGAACCAGTTGGTTGGCTGGATGTTGGACCCGCTTTCCCAGTCTTTGGCTAATTGAAATGCCCGCGTTCTTATCGCAAGCGTCACACTTACACATGTTTCACATTGGCCGAGTCTCATTAGCGGCATTACAAGTCATTACAGTGCAAAAGGTAGAGCGAGTGACGGACGCGGCAATTATAAGTGAATTAACTTTTTGGCCCAAGTGTACAAAGATTAGAATCTAGGCTACTAGGAACGTGTGCTGTACGCTACCTACTCACAAAACTCAACTCGATATATGATTGATGGATGGTTCATATCAATGACAACTGATCGGCGGGGAAAAACTAATGAAGACATTGAGAGTTAAACATTTTAGGGCCAATGATACTTCTTGATCTTGGGCACAAACAAAATGAGAGAAGGAATTCCTGCCGAAAGCTAACTTCACACCAAGTCCCTGCAACACCCAACAGCTCTGCCCGCCCTTCTTCTGCTCATCCCAAGCTAATTCCACAAATCCCTCGTATTTCATAGCCCATTAAAATTAACAATTATGTTGTACTACTCTCTAAACGAACGAGAGTTTCAATTTAAGCCGCATTATGCACAAGGCCAAATCCGTTGCTAATTTTTGAAAAACAACAACAACAACACTGGAATTGGACATCAGGCGATAATCGCCAATGGACCGGCAGCTAACTATGCCACTGACACCCGGCCAAGCCGCACGCCCACTCACTTACACACACACACACACGTGTCGTGTCATGTCTGTCTTTCTGTCCCACTGACAGCTACAAATTGTGCTACAAGGCTGAGCTTAGAGAGAATGGACACTTCCATCTATTGTAGTATGCCCAAAAAGTAAACGTCAACGCCGACACCACGTTCGTGTAACTTTCAGCATAATGGCCCAGACACGTGGCTGTCTAATGTGACCAGGAGAGTGAGAATGGCAGTGAGAGATGGGCCGAGCGGGCAGGTGAAGGGGGCACCAACTCAACCGCCATTGTTTTCAGCATTTTTATGGTAAAATGTTAAATGAGCAGGGCGGACACATTTTTTGGGGGAGATTTTATGTACTGGCCTGCCTCGTTTTTAATACATTTTATTGCAGTTTGGGATTTAAGGTTGCCGGTGCCAAGGATTTGCTCAGCTTTGCGCAATTAAAAGCGTGCCAAATTGTTAGACTAATTGAAATTACGCCCGATGTCTAATTAAACTAAGTGCAGTTGTGATTTTGTTACATTTAATTACTTAGTCTACGATTTGATGACTTTTGAGTTGGCATGGAATCAATCGCATTCATTTTAAGGGCATTGGAATTTCTTGAAAAGTGGAAAATTGAAATGGAATGCACTTGAAGAGACACTTTAGTAATTAAGCAAACCTTTTGAGGTAATAGAGGCGTTATTTGAATATTTTTCCTATATTCTGATTGCGCTCAAAATCTAGAGTTCGGAGCTTCAAAATACGGGAAAATAAAGATTGAGGAACGATTTCTCCAAAGAAAAGCTGCCATGTGTCAAATAAACTTACAATTTACTCTGTTATTTGTTAGCTTATGTGACATTTAGCTCTATATAGTAGATGTGTGTCCTAAATGTATTTTTATAAGTTTAACAACAGATATGTATTTCGAACAATCAAATTTCAGCCTGTTCGAGGACATATTATGTTGGCACATAACTTTAATCATAAACACACAATACCTCAAAGAAGGCTTGTCATTTTTGCCTTGTCTTTGTTGTCGGTTTTTGCACTTATGCTGACTTAGAATTCCCAAGCAATAATAGTCAGCATCCTTCGTGGTGTGGTGTGTTCCTGTTTAAAGTTATGTGGAATCATAACATGACCTCGAGCCGGCTAAAACTGGCTAGTTTGATTATTATAAAGGTCGTAAAAAATCTTCACGATATGTATTTTGTTTCATTCAGAATATTATTGTGAAAACTTCTTCATGTACTTATATTAATGGGAATGAGGAAAGATGATTAACTCGAATAGATTAGAATAGATTGTGTATATAAATTAGAGCTGACATTTTTTGATATGAGGAAATTTGGAACAAACTAATAAAACTAGTAAACTAATAATAATTTGGAGCGAAACCAACAAAAGTATCCACGAAAATATATTCGATATAAGATATATCGCCTCCGAAAAAAATGCGATATCCTATTTTTGAACATCCCTATTTGAAACTACTGAACAACATTACGCCAAAAGTAAGAAAGCAATAGAACGAACAACTTGATTCTAGTTCATCGATATCAATCAAACAGCGTTCGTAAATACATACCACACACAAAAAATACATTGTTCAAAAAAAAATTGTTATTTATATATAAATAACATGTGTTTTTAAACATGTTTTGAACAGTGTTTCTTACAACTTCTGTCAAAATAACGAACACTGATAAATAACAATTTTAACACTATAACTACAAATTGAACTTCCCTTTAATTGTTGATAATTGTCGACGGGTAAACAGGACGCTTAGGCCAATTTTGCCAAAAATATCGCGAATTTGGCAAAATTCTATCAGTTTCGATAATCATGAAGATTTAATAGTTAGCAAATGTCGAAGGGTAAATAGGAAGTGTGGGCCAATCGGTCTGAAAAAATTGCGCAATTTGCAAAATTGTATCATAAGTTTAGATTGTCATATAGACGGTTAAATATTCGGGTAAATAGAAAATGTACATCAAAATTGCAATGCATAAGCGCAATCCACAGTTAACGTATCTCCATGGTAATAAGACCGCTAAATACTTAAGAAACTGCTCTTCAAGACCACAAATGACCACACAGAACTACATAATAATGTCAAACAAACTTTACTTTCAACTAAGTGGAAAATAATGCCAGGATCAATGGATAAGCGCAATTCGCAGCTAAGGGATCTCCACGGTAATATAACCGCTAAATGCTTAGGAAACTGCTTTTCAAGACAGCAAACTATCAAACATAACTACTTTGCCCTGGTTATGACAATAATGAACCATGGATGTAAAAAATGTTATTGATTTCGTGTGTCGAAATGTAAAATGTTCAAAATGTAAATTAACATGTTTTTATTTCTTAACAATGTTAGCATTCGAAACACACTATTTAAAGTGTTAAAAACGTCTAGTGTTATTTATCAGTGTTCGTTGTTCTGACAAAAATTTTATAGAACACTGTTCGAAACATTTTAAACATTTCTAAACAAACAATGAAAAAAAAATGCTTACTGTTTTTTACATTGCTTAGAACTCGATGTTATTTACATTGTGTGCTATTAACGAACCCTGCAATCAAATTAGTACGAAACATTTCCTAGTATGTGTATTAAAGCATTATCTAAATATTTTTTAAGCTTTAATAAAGTTAGCATTAAAATCACTCTTGATCCAAGAACTATCATAAAGGCTGAATTTTAGTAGCTTTCGGATTTGATTTAAAAAAAAACATACCTAAAATTCAGAAAAATGTATGAAATTTTTATTTGAGTCGATAGAACGATCTATTTAAAATAATGTTTAAAGATGATTTCATGTAAATGTTGACCGCGGCTGCGCCTCAAATGGTTCATACGCTGGGTCCAATTTTGGCATACTCTCTCCAACATAACTAGCTAAATTACATATTTACATATATGTACATGAGCTAATTAATTAGCTAAACTTGATAATCAAGCTGTGCAATTTGTACTTGAATCAAGTACAAGCGATGTCAACAGTAGAGTCAGTACGTTTTTTAAGAGTTAATATGAGTTAAATCGAGTTCTAGAAATCTCTATCAGGCCTGTTCCGGTTTTCACATATTTTTTCGATTTCAAATGAAAACAAAATCGAACGATTTGATTTAAGTTGTTCTGGTATTCGAACGATTTGCATTCGATTTGCAATTCGAATGTTTCATTTCCAAAATGTTCCCTTTGACTACTTTTCCACCTCAATAAGCTGCAAACATAAAAAACACACACGGAAAAGTCATAGAAGCTAATAGTATTTTAGTAAATCTGTTTTAGATGTCGTTATTATTTTTAATGGAAGCTTATTCGAATGTTTCAACCGTTTCATACAAAAGTGAAAACAGGAACAGGTTAAACAAAAAATGTGAATTCGATTTGGCTGGCACCGAACAAAATCAAAGCTTTTCATAAAATTTTTTTATTTTTTTACAACAAATTTATTTTAAAAGAATGTGATATTGCAGAATGTATCTAAATACAGTAAACATTGCAACAAAACTAATTTTGAGCCATTATTTTGACACCATTAAGTACAAAAACGCATTTACATTTGAATTCATCTACTCCGAGCAATGTGAATTCAAATCGAGTAAATCTATCGAATTGTGGAAACCGGAACAGGTAACCAAATCGAATTCGAGCAAATTATGTGAAAGTGAAAACCGGAACAGGCCTGTATATATTTTCGAAAAATCGATTGCATTTTGAACTTAATTTGAATGACTTTATATGTGTGGCAACAAAAATACTTTTGGTTACTACAGGATATGGAACAAAAATCTTTTAAACAGTCAGTTTCAATTCGCTAAGCTTTTGTCGTCTGAACAAGCAACCGGGCAGAGTTTTCCTTTAGGACCAGGAGCCATTCGGGAGTTAAGATTGTTGGTTAAGTGACTCGGTTCATAAAATGGTTTCGGAAACAAACCAATCCGCTGTTTTGGCAACTTATATTTCAGAAAAGAAAATGTTGACTTTTAGCCATATTTTAGAGTAAGGTAAATAGTAGACTTCGGAAATAAGTATCTTAGTTTTAAGGTATTGTTGCGAATTTTGGCCAACTTGGATTGAGCACGCCTAGGAGGTTAGCCGAGCGGCACTAATTTTTCTTAGGTGATAGGCCAGTCGGCCAGCGCACGCATCGCGGAAGGGAGAGAGAAAGAAAGCAGGAGATACGCAGCCAAGCTTATCCCAAGGCAGCAATAAGTTCGCCAGTTAACAATTCATTCATTCGCACTTGTGAAAAAACTAGAGAGAGAGGTTAAGGTGACAGATAAATCGTCATCGTCTGTCATCCATGTATCGATAAGAGCTCCGTGACGCAGCCCTCACTATCGATTCCGGTTCCAGGGATCTACTTCCCTGAGTCAGAACCCATTCTCGCTACAGTATTTTAAGACATAGACGATGATCACACTGTATAAAGATGACGCTACCGAAATTATAACAGAGTATTGGTAGACGAGAGACAAAGACTAACAAAGACTGACGTTGTCAGTATAAAAGAAGAGAAGCAAACCCGTAACGACGTTGTAAACAGAAAACCGTGTAAATAGTGTGTAAATAAAAGCCCGAAAACCAAGATACAGACCCGTTTAAAAGTAAAAACATTTTCATAACTTTGACACAGTGAAGGGTAACTAGGGTCGGCTGTGCTCCTGATGTTTGGGCCTTTAATCATCTCAAAACGTAATTAAATGCAAGCAACAACAAAGTACAAGTACAGCGACTCTGCGACTCGATAAAAATGACGTTAATAACTAATTTTAATTGTTGTGCCCGTTGCTCAATGTAGCTACATAAAGTCGAATATGCCAATGCCGTCCATAAGTTTCAGGATTATCTTGGAGAGCAGGATTGCTGTCGATATCGTAGGCATATTATGAACTGTGCGTGTCTATTTGAATCCCAGCGACCTGAAACATTAACACTTCGAAAACGTTGCGAATCTATGGTATCACCAGAAACGAAATGTCGGAGCTTTCTTTAAACGATTTTAATAACACAAATTCACAAAATTTCCATAGATATAAATCTTCTGATAAATATCAGAACCGATTTGAATCCCAGTTTAGAACCATGTTTAAAAACTTTTTGACCTTGACTTTATGTTAAAATAATCTTGAACAAGTTGTAACCTACCTAATATTGAACTCTTAGAAAATATTCTCATATAAGACCATAAAACATCTAATAGTCTATTCACACTGACCGCTGCTTTAAAAGAACTGTCATAGTTAAGGCTGCGATATTTTTTTCTATAGGAAATAAATTAGCGGGGAGGTCACTTAAAAGTCGCAACATTCAAGCTGCAGTGCAGCTTTCATGAGTGTAATCATATAACTCGTTGATTGCTATCGTCTCCATGTGGACATACTTTTTACAACCATACTAAGTTGTAGTAGCTTGCATGCTAGTGTGAATACCCTATAAATCATTTTTGATTTAGAACATAATTACCCAGGTTCAAGCACTTATAATTCTTATCATCACCAGTTGTGGTCCTGAAATAAGTTCGCAGTTTGGTTGATGATAACCAAAGGGTAGAAAGACATAACAGTAGATTAAAAATCCATCCAAAACAAAGCTATAGAATCATTACCGAATTATAAGGGACAAAATCGCATTTTTCATATTTTAAGGATATGACTGAGAAATAAATAAAGAACGCTGTCAAGTGAATTTATTGACCTTGTTTAAGTACAAAAAATTGGTAGTTCAAGGAATTTTTGTTTTTATTTATTTTTAGCTTAAGCACTCCTTAGAAGTTTTATATACAGAATTGTTTTAGATCCATGCTGTCTGCAATGTAACTCTGAGTTTTAAGTTATATTTTTAAGATTCTGGTTACTTAAATTGACTACTCCGATTATATTTGTTTAAATTTCAATTCAATTCAAACTTTTATTTCAAGTTAAAGAAACCCTATTTTATTTTGTTCTGACATTGACAGTGAAAAGTTTCACCTTAGCTTTTCCCCTCTGGTAATCCAATACCTGATGCTCTCAGTCTTCTTATCTCTCTGTCAATGTCACAACATTTCCATATAAATAATTCCCAACTAACGAACCGAGACTTCCTAATCATATATCATCGACTCGTATATCGCTGACATTTGCCCAGGCAGCTCGTGTGAGGTCCCGTTTGCCCAGGAGGAGCTGATGCTGCACCGAACATGTGTCACTAGCATGTCAATTAGATGCCCAAAAGCTGAAGCAAACGCGAAAATACAAAGCGGGGAGTAGATTTTTTAAGACACACGTGGCCAGGAAGTGTGGGGGAGCACTAGCAGGAGCAGGAACTAGAGACACCCAAAAACGCTGAAGTGTGAACAATTTGTTCCGAGGATACGCAGGCAGTTAATTAAGAGACAGCCGCGTCCCCGCACACATATGGCCCACCCATAGGCAATGTTGTGATTGGGATTTCGTGTCTCCTTCTCTTTCATAATTATTTAAAATTAATGACAATATGAAAATGTGACGTCCTGCTCCCCACTTTGGCGCCATTTAAGCGCCCAGTCGCATAATTTATTAATTGTCAACTAAATTTGACATTTCAATGTGTTGGCAATGAGGGGGAGAAATGCCACAGCAGTTTGGCGGCATTCAATTTATATTTGTTTCTGTATTTCGGTGGCCTGTCGAAGTGTGAGAATTATGCGGTGCATGCAGCAGCATCCAATTGCCAACTTGCTGTTGTTATTGTTGTTGTTTTTGTTGTTGGCTGCTGGAATGTCATAAATTTCGACGCGCTCATTAGCGTGGCGGCTGCTTGTTATCGTTGTTGTTGTATGCAATACACTCAGAACAAGATAAGATTTCATAATAATTATAACTTTCTTGGCTTTGATTTTTAAAGTGTTTTTCAACATTCAAATGGCTTAAAACATTTGCAATATTTATCGAACTTATACAAGTTTTTGTAGTAACAAATTTAAATTTTAAAATTTTAAAAACAAGAGAAAACTTTAAAATTTTATCAAATTAAAATGTTGTGTACAAAGAATTAAGGGCAACCCTTTGTAGCATTCGGATTTTGGGGTATTTAAAAAGTAAAGAAGAAAGTTTTACCAGATTTGCGTTCTCATTCTTAGGGTTGTTGATGCTTGAAAATTAAAATTAGTTTTATTCATACAGACACCTCCGCTCAACTGAATAGGTTCAACTCATCCCAAGGAGTAAAATAGATATATCTCTTTTATCAACTTGTCGATATGAATGAAATATTTTTTTGAATCATGAAAGTTTGCGGTCTTGAACACTGCATACTGCCCTGTGTTTTTAGTGAAATTGGCAGCAAATGTTTTCCAACTTTAAGTGCGTCTGCTTAAAAAGTTAGATGCAAAATAAAAAATAGAGGAAATGCTAACTTCGGCTCGACCAGATAGTTTATGACTGAAACCCGTTGTTCAGCTATGATTGTGTCGCCACTATTTTAAAAGAGCAACTTTAGCTTGCCAGTTCAAGTTATCATGGCAATCTCACTATGAAATATTGCATCGCGAAGACTCTTATGGGCATCTTAAAAGGTAGGCTTACAAGACGGCTAAGCCATTATAATATGACAAAAAAGTATTTTGCTGCATCTAGAACTGACTTTTCCGACTGATAGATTCCCTATGGCAGTCTGTCATGCTATCAGTCAACCTGAAGTTGATCAAGACTTGGCAGAATCGTGCGGTAGCTATATCGTAGATTGATCAGTAAGCAAGCTTTGGGATAGAGTTGCATTGGAGTAAGACAAGGATATATACTCTCCCCCCTGTTGTTTGCACTGTATCTGGAAAACCTACATGATAGTTTGCAAGGAGGCCTATATCTGGGAGATGTTAGTATTCGCCAGCTATACTATATGCAGTTGTCATCGTCATTTTCACAAAACTTGGTGGAATTATGTAAAAGCATAGAAAACTTAGAAATACGAGGATTGGGGACGTTTGCGTTGAAGACAATAAAGTTTTTATAACTAAAACTACTTTTTCGACCGATGGTTCCTATGGCAGCTATATGCTATAGTCATCCGATCCGGCCGGTTCCGACAAATGTGCAGCGTATTTGTACCAAAAGACTTCGTGCAAAGTTTGGTTAAGATAGCTATAAAACTGACTAAAACTTTTTTCGACCGATGGTTCCTATGGCAGCTATATGCTATAGTCATCCGATCCGGCCGGTTCCAAATGTGCAGCGTATTTGTACCAAAAGACTTCGTGCAAAGTTTGGTTAAGATAGCTATAAAACTGACGGAGGAGATACCATAGAAACAGACGGACGGACAGACGGACATGGCTATATCAACTCAGCTCATCATGCTGATCAAGAATATATATACTTTATGTGGTCGGAGATGCTTCCATCTATGCGTTACAGACATCTGGGCAATTTTAATATACCCTCTACAAGGGTATAAAAATTGAAAAATACAAATTGTCTGTCTAGAAATTTAAGATTATAAGTTGATAAAGCGTTTGTCATTTTTGCTTTTTGTTGCTCCAATTGTGCCAAGTGTTGTTAATGGGTCAGTTAAGGTTGACCCTAACCAGTGTAGCTGTGTTTTGTGGAATAGTTGTTTAGCATGGCACAACGTGGCGAAAGGTTTTAAATTTAAACTTATTAACGAAAGTGTGCAGAATAGTGAGTAAAGAACACTTCTTGCAACAACGGGCGACTTTTCGAGAAAATCGGCTTTATTGTAGCTGAATTCGATTTTAAGTTGAAGATATTACATGAGACAAAAAGTATAAACACAAAAAAGTTTTGTAAGTCGTATAAAGAGCTATAAACAAAAGTACGAATCGAATTTCAGTTTAATAGCTTAAAATACAACAAAGTTGGAGCAAGTCGAACAGATCAGTTTATATGACAGCCATATGAAATAATTTGCCGAATTGAACCATATTCGATAAGTCGCTAAAGTAGCTTAAAATACGTGTTCAAACCGAAATTCAGTTCAATATCTTTAAAACCAAACAAGTTGGTGCGAATCGGCCAGATCGGTTATATGACAGCTATATGAAATAATGTGCCAAATTGAACCAAATTCGACAAATCGCTTAAAGAACTTAAAATACATGTTCAAACTAAAATTCAGTTCAATAACGCAAAAACTAACAAAGTTTATTCAAATCGGCCAGATCGGCTGTATGGGAGAGTATATAAAAAAAATACTCCAAATCGACCGAGAAGCATACGGGCCAGCACTAACCAAATTTCAGTTCAGTAGCATAAGAAACGACAAGATTGGAGCAAATCTGAAAAATCGGTTATATGGCAGCTATATAAAATATTGGTCCAAATTGAATAAATCTTTGCAAGTCGGCTTTGGGGTGCAAAACGTGGGTAAAAGCCAAATTTGGGGTCAATATCTTAACAACTAGAGTCTATGCCAAAAACTGGAAAAACAGTGTGCACTGGTAAATTTTTATTCATTTTTTTTCCAAATACATAACAGAACATTCTCAATTTTTTTGCCTCAACTGAATAGGTTTATTGATTTAAAAGTTAAGGAAAAATTATATTAAGTGTAAACCACCGATTCTTCGGGGTTTTCCGGTCTTTGTTTACACTTTAGACAATTACTATTTATATTATCAATACGGTCTCTGCCACCTGGGTCAGCGTCCATAATCTTCTACTCCACAATCCACTAACGCCTCCTTCTATGCTCGCATCATACATATAGTGTGACCATCCTCTCAACCATTAGCACTAGTTCGGTATTGTGATTAGAGTGCTTCAGACTAATTCATCAAGAGGCCCAAATCTAGTTCATTACATTAATATGTTTACAAATATAATAATTCGCAGTTGTTTTGCTTGTTTTGGGTTTGATAAGAAAAGTCCCTTGATCGGATTATGATAAGAAAAATTCCGAGATATTTCTGTGATAGTTCGCCATTTCTGCGTGAATTTGCATTTCTGCCGTGATGGTGCCATATTTTCAATGACTGATTTTGCATTGTTCACTCTTACTTACATTCATACTTATAAATTGGATATTTAAGAATATTTTATATTATTTGTTTATTTATACATCCGATTTGGCAAAGAATTATAATTTTTCTCAATAACTTCAAGCGAAATTTTTGAACAGGATTTTTTAAAGGGCTCAATTAGGTTCGCAGATTTGTCAAATTGTCTCCTCCCCTTTTTTACTTTTCGGAGCAGCAGTCTCCAAACATTCTCGATAAGGTCTGGGGAGTATCGCAATTTTACATTTTGAAAGTTTATCCACTGTTTTACTACTTTGGCAGTATGAATGGGGGCGCTGTTCTGCTGTTATGTCCATTGAATCCTCCCAAAAATGTTCAAGAATTGTGGATAAGCGTTATTTAGTACAGTTTTGTAGACATTTGCGTTAATTTTTGACGTAACAAACTGAAGCTCACGAGTCCCATAATATGCTATAGGATGACGACTTAAGAAACATTGCTTCTAGTTATAGCCGTTCGGTCCATCCAAGTTAAACTTCTTTTCATCGGAAAAGAAGATAGTGCGCCACTCCTTGTTCCACGTCATATGCTCTCGAGCGCACCGAAGCGCTGCAGGCTTACGCAAATCATTTAGAGGTGTTATTTTTTACCTCCAGTATTTTTAAGTGTTTGTCACTCCGAATAATACGTTGTACTGTTGCCAGATTTGCATTAACACCACATTCTTCTCTGATTTTGGCAGCAAGACGAATTTAAAGATGTTCTGATGATAACTCTTCTGGATTCTTATCCAGACTCCTCCTTACATATTATTTCCATGATTTGATTCAGAATAATTATTAGAATAAAATTACCAACATTTTGGCTTCGTCGAATCTTATAAGCGATTTCACGCTTCTTTAAGCCAGATTTGACATATCCTTTTATTTGACCTTTTTCAAAGTCGTTTAATTGCTTTCCGCGACTTGTTTAAAAAAACAGCGATTATAACTTTAAATTAAGAGAAGACATCTAGCCGTAAAAGGGCGTATCATCCAACATAAAATTTTGAGTTCCAATTCCAGGAATATTATCAATATCTGCCGTTAACTTCGACAAATATCGATGCGCTGACGCTGTAGGTCACAAACTTAAGTCATTGCCCTTGAACCTAATCTGATGAGCCAAAAATATGCTGGACTATTTGCGATTTTGACGAGCAAAAGCAATATTTGGCTTTACTGTTGCACAGATCCGGTTACTTTTGACTGCTATTTCTAAGCGTGTAACAAAAATAAATCTATGTGCAATTGAAACTGAGAGAGAAACATAAATATAAACAGCATTTGTTGAACCAATTCAATTGAAGACACTGTATTAGTGTCTACCCTTCCATAAGCATTCTGTGGTCCCCTCTGCTATGCTCTTTATGGGTTTGGGAAAAGCTTCTTCAATGCGTTGCAAGTCTCTAAATAGCCGAATTTTAAAAATATTTATACTTTCAACTTTACAATACCCTGAACACTTGATTTTGTTGCTATTTTTATTCATTTGCTTGCACTCGAATATATACACCAACCATCACATGAACACACATTCACCCAAGTTGGTCGCTGCTCCTGATGAGAAGCCTGAAGAGACTCTTGAAAAAATACCTAAAGAAACAAGTAAGAGTGCTGCAGTCGAGGTTAAAAGGAGGAGGAAAAAGAATTTTCCAAATCTGAAACAAACTTGATCTACGTAAGGTATACTCCTACATACATGCAAAAACTTGTGGGTCAATCCTTATAGTCTCTGAGATCGACGCGTTCATACAGACAGACAGACGGATATGGCTAAATCGACTCGGCTGTTGCTGCTGATCAAGAATATATATACTTTTTAGGGTCGAAAAAGCTTCCTTCTGGCTGTAACATAGATTTGCACAAGGAACAGGGTATAAAACCATTGAAAAACAGGAATACCATTAGAAACATCAATTAAGCTATCCGATAAGTAATAGCTCTCGCCTGAAAAGAAATCGACAACATTTTAACAAACGTAGTCAGGGCTTTGTGCTGAAATGAATATATGTAGTGTGGTAACAAGTTTGCTAAAACTTCGCTTACGAAAGTTGCTCGATATTAAAACAGATAAAACTATCGAAACAAGTCTGAAAACGAATCACCCCACGATCAGTTTCTGACAGCACAATTTCGTTTACGTAAGTTCGCTAAAAGTATTGTAAACGTTAAACGCTCGCTTGGCGAATATTTAGAGAATCTTTACTTATAGCTACACTCAAAAAAAGCAGAGCCATTCGTTCTTAATAAAAGCTTTTGAATTTATCCTGTTTTGGTCTGGAATTTTGTATGAACAATGCAAACAATGAATCGTTATAAAATGGATTTCTGGATTGAATCACGAACTTTCCGTTTCAAAACTTCAATAAGCCAGCAAATTCTTGGTTTAATTACAACATTCCTGAATTAAGAACAGCTCGACATAAATTTAAGAATAAATCTGGATTGATTTAAGCAAGAATCGATTACTTATTTGAAAGCGCATCAAGATGGAATTAGGTGCAAAAAGGGGTTGGTTGAAGATCATATCTCTATTAGTTTCAGAGCAAAGAGGATTAATTTTAGAATTTAAAAGGCTTAAGCTAAGTATCTTCAGTTGTTGTTTTATTATCAAAGTTCTTTATACAAGCATTATTAGTAATTTAGTCTTGAACATGCTTATCTTGAGCTTTAAACGTTTTAAGAAAAAATCCCGAATCGTGCTTAACATATGCAATTCGTTTTTGAAATTAAGAATTTATGAATAAAATTGAAAAGGAAAATTCTTGACTTAAGAACGAATTTTCTTGTATTTTTTCTTAGTGTAGATTTGTGGATCGCCAAAGTCCCTTTTTAAAGTACGTAGAGCGATTATTTGCCAGCTTAGGCCTTTTTTTGGCCATTGCGATAACAGTTCCATTGATCACAATGCAAATATCGTCCCATTATTGATTAGATTCATGATCTGGTTCAATCTTATTTTATTCGTCCTAAGGCTTGCGGTTTCTTCCTCGTTCCGTTTTCCAAAATAAAGTAATTATAATTGAAAACCCCCACCAATTTGATGCTACGTCATTTCCACCCTTGTAGCTCACATTATTCTTCCTCATGACTTTTCAACTTTTGTTATGCCACTCCAGTATAGAACACGTTTCTGGTGTTTCTGGTCTCGTGATATCTACAGCACCTGCTTTGTGCTCCCTTTTCATTTTGCTCTAGCTCCCTGCGGACGTCATGTAGTTTTCAAGCTAAAACCCATACGAATAGGTTCCGAAGAGTTTTCATTTTATGGGGCGCGTGTTTGTTCGCTCAACGGTAGGCACTCAAATGTTATAGTTACGTTTAATTAATTACAAATATTTGTTTAAGATGCGCGCACTCTGCAAAAGACAAATTGATAAATGAATGCAGGAGAAAATTTATGTGCATTTTGAAATCGAATTCCACCTGTTCCAGCAAAACTTGGGAAAACACATGCCAGCCGCTGCTCCTCACAATGGCCATAAATAAGTGATGGACTCACACACAATTCGTGTTGATTAATGTCACCCAGTTAGTGCAAAATTAGATGAAAAAGTGTAAAATGAAACATTTATAGCAACTAACAAAATAAATTACAATTTATGTCGCAGTGAATGTGAAAAGTGACAGTCGAACATGGACGCACACATCAAAATATCCAATTTCAAACGCAGCCATTAAATTATTATGAAAATGTTTTTTCAGTGTGTTTTAGCGTTGGTTTTGCGCACGAGGTCTGGAAATGCGTCTTTGTCGTCGAAGCGGAGGCCACACAAGTAGATGGCCAAATGGTATCCAAAATATTAAATTAGAGTGTGTTCGGCCCACAGGGGCTAGGGCTGGGGAAAATTGTTCTAAAAAAGGGGTGCCCAGGCCGTATGCGCATTCGTTGTTAGCGTTGTTAGCGTAGTGCAACAACAACCCAACGGAGCAGAGCTGAATGAGGTCTGTTCACAGTATGCATCCACTTCGATGCTCAGGGAATCGAACGTTCTCGCTACGATTCGTATACTGATTTGTGTGTTGAGTATTTTTTCTAACTTGGCGAAGCAACTTTCGGTATTGTTCGTTTTTATACCCTTGCAAAGGGTATTATAATTTTTCCCAGAAGTTCGCATCGAAATATTCATTTCCGACCCCATAATCGATATCAAGAATGATCAGGGCGATGAGCTGAGTCGATTGATCTCTGTCCGTCCGTCTGCCTGTCCGCCTGTCTGTTTCTACGCAAACTAGTCTCTCAGTTTTAAAGCTCTCTAGCTGAAATTTTGCACAGAGTGTTCTTTTTGGAAAAATGGGTTTTAGTGAGAAAAACTTTTTTGTTTTCAATTTTAGCGTCCTTAAACTCGGCCATTATTAATATTATATGCTTTCAAACAGATTTGCAAATTTTGGTCAAGATCGGATGACTATATCTTATATCTGCCATAGGACTAATCGGTTGGAAAATGGTATATCGTTCTATAACTCGGTGATTATTAATATTCAATGCTTTTAAACTAATTTGGTAAAGTTGGTCGAAACCGATCGGTCCGAAAATGGTTCTTAGTGAGAATTTTTGTTTTGTTTTCAATGATAGCACACCAAATTTTATATGCTCTCAAATAGACTCGCAAAATTTGCTCAAAATCGAATGACTATATCTAAAGCACTAAGAGAAAACTAAAACGAATAATTTGAGTACGAACGCTCTTGAAAAAAAAACTTATTCGTTCTTGAATTTTCAAGACTTTTGCTCTTGGAATCGAGCTAAATTCGTTCTCAATTTTGTGTGAGGGCAAGTTAACTTTGAGAGAATAGCTTTGGACTCGCTCTCACAGAGAGAGAGAGAGCGCAAGCGCAGTTTCTCTTTGTCAGATGCGTACAAATACCAACTGCGTTCATTTTTATACACTTGAAAAGTGTATTATAATTTTGCCCAGGAGTTTGCAACGCATAGAAGGAATCATCTCCGACCACATAAAGTATATATATTCTTGATTAGCATGACGAGCTGAGTCGATTGAGCTTTGCCCGTCCGTCTGTCTGTTTCTACGCGAACTAATCCCTCAGTTTTAAAGATATCGAGCTGAAATTTTGCACAGAGTCTTCCTTTTACTGCACGCTGCTAATATGTCGGAACCGAATGGATCGGATGTCTACTTCTTGTAGCTGCCATAGAAATGGTTTGTCGGAAAATGGGTTTTAGTGAAAAAAACTTTTTTGTTTTCAATATAAGCGCTCTTGAACTCGGTCATTGTTAATATAATATTATATGTTTTTAAGCTTATCTGCGAAGTTTGGTCGAATTCGCTAACCGTTGAAGCGAACTTTTTCAAGTGTATTAAAACTTCGTCACGTCAAAGTTAGCTTTTCTTTCTCGTTAAGTATGGTTCGACGCAACGTGTAGCTTATGGATGATAGTCTAGTGGGCTAAGCTTTCCGTCGTCTGTGTGTGTTTCCCCACTAAAGTTAGTAAAAAAAAATTTTCTATGAGGCTTAGAACGGAAAGTATGAAAAGTACTTTTTTTAGTTCTTTGCGCAACATAGCTCAAAAAATGCAGTATATTTTATAGACAATTTATCAAAAATCCAAAATAAGATATCTTAAGGTTTGATGGTATCGTTTCGGCTTTAAAACTTCCAATTTCCCCTTATTTTGTCTTTGAATTATCAATGTAGGCAGATACCTTTTCAAAACTGTCAATAAAATAAGGTTGATATTTCATGCATATTGCAACAAGGCAAGGCTTCGCAGGGGCCTCAACCGCATTATACTAGTCTATATCCGCCTCAGTCAATGCAGTCTGCGCAGTTCTATAAGGGCATCAGCTGCAATAGTGCTTGTGGGGTCCCAGAACCGTTTGCTTGAAACCATCAAGTCGCAGTAGTTATTTGTGGTAACTTCCTTGCCTGCGATGTCCCATAATACTACTACTATTCACTTGTAGATTATAAGCATTGATTATATGCAAAAAAAAAAAATGCTATGACTCTACCGAGACTTGAACTCGGTTCGCTGGATTCAAAGGCATTGATTATTAAAAATTTAAAATAAAATAAAAAATGTTTACGGTTCTACCGAGATATGAACTCGGTTCGCTGGATTCAAAGTATAGAGTGCTAATTATTACATCATATAACATTTATTTTAATATGAAATATTAAAAATTTTTATTATCAACACCACGGCGGTCGTGTCTTTCTCTCTGCTACATATCATCCATAAGCTACACGTTGCGTCGAACCATACTTAACGAGAAAGAAAAGCTAACTTTGACGTGACGAAGTTTTAATACACCCATCCACCACCCCCTTCAAATATTATTTTTATGTTTTTTATTTTGAGAATTTGTCGTGCTTGGATCAAGTACTGAAACTCTTGAATCATGAATGTCGGGATCCAAAATTCACACTTCAAGAATTTCGGTCTTGGATCAAGAATTATCACTCTTGCCGTACTTTTGAGAACGAATGCTGTTGATTCTAGAGTTAATTTCTCTATTTTTTCTCTGTGTGAGGCTGCCATAGGACCGATCGTTCGGAAAGTGGGTCTTAGTGAGAAATTTTTTCTTTAACTCGCTGATTGGTAATTTTATATGTTTTCAAACAGATTCGCAAAATATGCTCTAAATCTGATAACGATAGATCGGAAGTAAGAAATATATTTGATTTTAGTGTTTGGGTTCTTAAACTCTGTTATTTCAAAACCAGCATTTGCATTCGTCTATGACAAAGTTAGCGTGGCCTTCTCATTTTAAATTGCAAAATCTCGGGCACCAGAGTAGCTAATTGTCAGTAATTAAGAATTGACCAAAGTTTTCGAAAAAGGAAAAAACTTAAAATTTTTCTTGGAATTTCTTCCAACCTAATAGCAAATTATCTAAAATTTTGAAAAAAAATCGAAGATATACAGAGATAAATATGGCGTTCCAAAAACGAACCAGAAAAGGTGTTCATGAAAATATACAAATTTTAATATTTTATTATTTTAAATGCTTTAACACATTTATTTATTCCATATAAGCGAAGAGAACACAAGAGAGGGAAAAGAGGAGGGCTTAACAACTTATGTTTTAATTTTTTGTGTCTGAAATCTTGTTACGCGCCAAACAGTTAATGAAATTTTCGAATGCAATTTTGAAACAAAAAAAATAATTTTTTTTTTATTAGAATGTAGATGTTAGCTGGCTCCAGGTCGAGAAGAAAAACTCAGTGTTTTTGGTATGTTTCCGATATAAAGCAGACATTGTGATGGAAGAGCTTCTGAACCACACAATGAAGAAACTTAGGCACCCATCAAGACTGCTAACCAAATATGTTGACGATCTGTTTGCCATTATCAAGGAAACCGAGGCTCATGAGACATTAGAAGCTCTAAACTCTTTCCAAAGAAATTTAAAATTCACCACCGAGACAGAAATAGATGGAAAACTTCCATATTTAGATTCCACTATCAACAGACATGGAAACAAACTTAAAATTAAATGGTACAAGAAACCCACAGCATCAGGACGAATCTACTCCAAACACCCGAAACATATGATAGTAAATACAACTGCTAGCTGTATTCAAAGGATGCTGAACATAAGCGACGAGATTTACCATAAGGACATCATTTCCGAAATTAAGCTAATACTGACGAATAATGACTTCCCCATGAAGATTATAAAATCATTAATTGGTAGAAACAAGACAATAAAACCAAAAGACGACAAACAACCAAAATCATATAGGTGCCTCACATACGTTCCGAAACTCTCAGAGCGCTTTGCAAAATTGCAATGTTTCAACAGACACAACATACAAATAGCCCACAAACCCACAAACACAATGAAAAATTTGTACAAGACGAAATCCAAAATAGAAAAAGCCGACAAAAGCAATGTTATATATAAAATACCATGAAATGGAGATTTAGAGAACAGATGCAATAAACTTTACCTTGGAACAACAAAGTCTAAACTTAAAACAAGGATTTCACAACATAAATCGGATTACAAGCTCCGACACCAAACGACAAATCAAAAAACAGCACTAGCAACCCACTGTATGGAGAGCGGACATTCACCGAATTTTGAAGGAACAACAATTTTACAACAAGAGAGCAATTACAGGAAGCGCTTTACTCTTGAAATGCTACATATAATTGACACGCCAACAGACAAGAGACTAAACTACAAAACTGACACTGAAAACTGCGCCCACATATACAGACATCTACTCAACAGGCAATAATTTAGTACTGAACTCAAGCGGTCAAGCGGTACAGACGTGTTATAAATTGTATGTAAAAAATGTTTTTTGAAGTAATGTGATAATTGGTAAATTGTTTTTGTAGTGTCCCTGAAGACGGATGCCGAGGCGCATTCGAAATATATCGGAAACAAACCAAAAACACTGAGTTTTTCTTCTCGACCTAGAGCCAGCTAACATCTACATTCTAATAATTAGAAAGTTCGCTAACCAACAATTATATTTATTTTTTATCTTAAATTTTAATGTTAATTTATTATTACAATTTTTTTTTTTAATTTTAAATATTTTAAAATTCTTGCAAAATTTATTTACATTGATATAAATATAAGTGAAAAACAAAATTTTAATAAAAAAAAATAAGTGCTATTCTGAGCTGCTTATATAGGAGACACTTTCATTTTATTTCAGAAAAAAGGTTCGCCAAGGTTGACCACTTACTTTCTACAAAATTATTAAAGATTACTTGCGTGCAAGAAAAATGTCAGCAAACTTTCACAAACTTTTCAATATTTCGGAAACATTTGGAAAATAAGCATCGAACAAATGAATCAAGTATATTCAGTCTAATATCTTAAATTCTATGAAATCGGCAATTTAGATGAAAAAAGTATTATCAAAAAGATTGAACAGTTTATAAGTTTTCCTCTTCATATTTATCCATTAAACAACGGAAAAATGTATTGTAGACTTTAGTACATTTAAGGAAGCTCAGTACTTTTTTGTTAAAATTAATTTTAAGTACTTATGAAAATGCTAAGTAATCGAATTAAGAGAATCGTCCTTGTTTTTTACAGCTCAACTATAATTTGTTTTTTAATGGTGGTTGAAAACGGTTCATAAAGGGATCACAAAATGTTCTTGAGACAAGCCCGAACGGTACATAAAGCGAGCACAGAATGTTTATGAAACAAGCCCAAAACGTTCATTAACCAAGCTTTAAAAGGACTTAAAAGAAGCCTAAAATGTTCATTAACCATGCACAAAATGTTCTTGAAGCAAGCCCAAATCGATCATGAGTAAGAAGAAAATGTTCATGGCATAGTGTGAACAAATGTTCATGAATTTAGAAAAAGCGGGCTTAGCAGACTATCGTCACCAAAATGTCATGATTTTGGTACATTTAGAACGGATTTTTTTCTCTTTGTACGCTTCATAAAGAAAAATTCAAAACTTTATACTCACTTTTTTCACTTATATTCGGGTATGTTACACATTTCGATGGCGATTTCCGTAAAATTAAAATCCTACAACTTTACATATGAAGTGATTAATACATCATTGGTCACTAGAAATGGTTTAGAGAGTTTGACGGTTTGAAATCGACTGCTCAAAGCCAAGCGGATTTAAATCGTCAAATAATTACAATTTTCTTTCGACCTGATCTAGTAATCGCAGATATAATTGTCACATTACACATAAACTAAATCAATTTGAATCCGGAATTCACGAGTTCATACGGAAATCGACGTCGATATGTGGAACACACCCGATTATTTACTTATCGTCTTCACAATTTTCGCTTATAACAATAGTCTATATACAAAAATGTTATTTATACAATAACTAATTTAGTGTAGTTTGAAATGCTGAACTCGAAAATAGAATTTGGGAATTCTTTTTAAGTATTAGAGGCAATTTGTGTTTAGCAACTGCTAAACCTTACTTGTGTTAATTTTCTCAGAGTGGAATTTTTGTAGCTTAGTCCATTTCTCAGACTGTTCCTTTAGGATGGTGACAAAATTTCAGAAAAAAACGAACAGAAGTCAGCTCAGCACATTCTTAGGACACTGTTCTATGGTTAACTGTGAGTTATCAGTGCCGTTTGTGGTGCAGCGAGGAGTGTGTGCCTGCAGTGCGCCGCCTCGGAAAATCTAATAAGAAAAGCTTTTCGTTAAACTTATCATTCACTTAATTCATACCATTTGAATAACATATGAAAATCGACTCAATCGAAGAGGGTACAGCTTATTTTGGGATTTAGAAAAGGCAATTTTGTTGGTAAAAAGTGAATGAAACTACGCTGAAAAAATGCAGTGAAAGCTTTATCGCTTTGGTTCGGTTTTTTGGACCAGTTCAATAAGGTTAAGCGTTGAGCATCAAATTTAGTGCAAAATCTGTAGCATCTTGGTCGATTATATTATATTATTTTCATATTTTTACAAATTTTTCGATTTTAGTTAACTCCAACAACAAAAACAAGTTGCATAACATTGAAAATGTTTTTGTTACTGTTTGGTGCCAAAAACAATTTCCGCACCAAAGGTAGCCCATCAGTTTAATCAAAGCGCATCCAATTGGCTTTGCCTCATTTGCCCCGACCACTCCGGGGACCTGGGGATGGGGAGAGGCAGAAATGACAACAAATTGCTGGCATTTCGCAACGAAATTGTCAACTGGTTGCAATGTCAGCGTGGCATGTGGCAAAGGCGAGTGCGTAAAATTAGCTTTATCTGCGTGAAGAGCCACCCAAGTGGCTAAAAGTGTCAATTCGTGAGAATTTCACAAATTCCAATCGATGTGAATAATCAGAATCGACAACGCGTACACTTTGAGGTGCAAAGTAAAGTGTCCCTGGCAGGCGAAACAAAAAGAAAAAAACGAGGCAAACAAACGCAACGACAATGCTGTTGAGTGACAAACAATTGCAAGTGAAAGGCGGTCGGTCGGGTGGAGCGAGACCTCTGGGGCTTTCTTCTTTTTTTGCTGGTGACGGCTCCTGGGTGGTGCAGCAGCAGCAGCCGCTGTATTTTAATTTGTTTCTGACTTGGCCCTTTTTGTCTCGTGCGACTTTTAATTAAGTATATTGCCTGCAGCCTGGCAACAGCAACGTCTGCTCCGAAACTAATTTCTCTCGTCTCTCCAGTGTACACAATCCTGCCTGCCCATCTCTGGCCTGGTCTTTGTGGCTCATTTATTTGAGTGCTGCAATTGTTAACAAGCTACGGACAAGTTGCAAGTTGTCTGCCTGCTGCACTACCATCTTGTTTTGCCCCCTCCCTCTGCCTGCTGCCTTGTCTCGGCCAGGTCCTCTCTCTCTCCCAGTGGTGTTCAGTGCGTTGCGCTGTAGTTAAAGCTTTCAACGTTCTGCTGCCATTTTGGCCAAGCAACGCCCTCAATCATCTGGCTGCTTAGCACACACACACACACACTCGCACACCTTTCGCACTTTTCGCTCAGTTCCCCTCATTTTGCGCCTGCCTGGAATACACACCACTTCCAGTGGCAAGTCGCTCTCTCTTTCTCTCTCTCTCTCTCTTTGAGCTTGAGCTGCGCCAAAATGGCCGCTTTTCGCTCACTCAAAACTTGTCGCTCACTTTTTGCCTTCTTGCTTTTCATTACACTTTCGCTGCGTTGGCAGCAGCACGAAGCGCACGGAATCACATCCACATCCGTCCCTCATTTTAGTTCCCAATTGACATTACCTTGGCTTTGATCACGCTCGCATATGTATTTCGCACCTGATTAATATTAAGTTTTATTTGCCTTTGACACACACATTATATGTGAACGCTACGACGCACACACATAATTCACAGTTCATAAAAATATGTGGCCGAGGTGTTAAAAAAAATAGCTAAAAAGAGAAAACTAAGAAAATACGTTTTAGAAAATTTTGCCTATACTCAAATCTCTTGACAGCTCATTGATGTTTGTTGAGCTAATAATGATATATAATTAATATTTATGCTAAAAGTTATGCAATCAGAGTTTGGGCAAATTATTTAGCTTTCAACACACATCATCCAAATATCCTGGCATTTTCATATTTATTTTATGAAAACAAATCAGAGCTGAAAAAACAATGTGACATCTTCATATTGGATTGTATATGATTTGAGGGAGAGACACGACCGACCGAAGTGTTTTACTTCTTCACTCTCGAAATGTTACACTTTAAATGAATTAACGGCCGACCGCTCACATTTGACAACGAAAGTTTTGTGCTCTCAATAACCGATTGCGCTCTCCTCTCAGTAGTTTCTCCCCTCTCCCTTGAAAAGCGAAACTGTGAGAGCGTGTTCAACGCTATTCTTTCAAAGTTTACTTGCCGTGGCCGCTGTGATCTTCTCCTAACTGTCCTTGCAAAATTGACAATAGATATTTTTAAAGAGCGTTCGTTTTCAAATTATTTGTTCTACGTTCTAGAAAAGCGCGGTTTAACCCTTTAATTTATTTCTAATCATAATGCTCTCGAATTACACAAAAAAGTCCATAGTTATAAAATTTAGTCACACCTACTAGTTTTAGTAATAAGTTGAACTTAAACAAATTGTGCAGAGGAAAAAAAAAGGTCGTGGGTCGGCTGAAGAATGTCAGCCGTATTCTGACTACGGCTGCCCGCCACCATACCAGCTCTCAAACCACATTTTATATGGGATGTCATCAAATCCGGAAGTTACTGCCAGGCGTCCGACAAAGTGGGCCAGCCTTACAGCAGGCGGCAAAGCCGATACATCGGCCAGACGGTTGTATCAACCAACAGACCAAAAGAAAAAGACATATTTTTGTTTTTCTATTTCATAAACAGGGTGGTCCATCTAGTGTTTGGAATTTGAACTATTCATAATTTGACTTTAAAAACTTCAAATCTAATTCGGAAAGCTACTAATATTTAGTAAAAACTTTGACATTTACGAAATGGGTCGCTATTAGCTTGAAGAAAGTTGTGAAATTTTAAAAACATATTTCCAAAGTGGTGACTCCTCGTCTCAAACTGTGCGAAATTTGCAAAAAACATTTAACAAAAAAAATGTTCCGAAAACTCATTTTGTGGATCAATTCGTGAAGCGAGTTCGTGAAACTGGAATGTAGGTGGATAAACCAACCCGTGTACGAACTCTTCCGGTGCGCTCGACCGAAAACATTGCTGCGACGTCAACACTTCTTTGATGCGAATTTAGCATAAAGACCTTGCCATGAAGCCATACAAAGTTCAATTGGTGCAGCAGCTAAAGCCAATTGACCATCCAAATCGTTTACAGTTCGCAAATTGGGCGGAAGATCGTTTGGCCGGAGATGGTGAATTTTACCGAAAAATCATCTTTTCGGATGCAGCACATTTCCACCTCAGTGGTTATGTTAATAAACAGACTTGTCGCATCTGGGGCACAGAAAATTCGCATATCGTCGTCGAGAAAAGTCGACGAGCTGAGTCGATTGAGCTTTGTCCGTCCGTCTGTCTGTCTGTTTCTACGCGAACTAGTCTCTCGTATTTTGACTACGTATTTTGACTTAAGGCAATCGAGGTGAAATTACTGCACACTGCTAATATGTCGGAACCGACCGGATCGGCTGACTATATCTTATAGCTGCCATCGGTCGAAAAATGGATCTTAGTGAGAAAAACTTTTTTGTTTTCACTGTTAGCGTAATCAAGCTCGGCCATTATTAATATTATATGCTTTCAAACAGATTTGCAAATTTTCAAAATTTTGCAAAAAATCGGATGACTATATCTTAAGGCTGTCATAGGACCAATCGGTCGGAAAATGAGTTTTAGTGAAAAAATTTTTTTTGTTTTTTAAATTTTATCTTTCTTAAACTCGGCGATTGTTAATTTGGTATGTTCTCAAAAAGATTCGATAAATTTGGTCGAAATCAGATGTTTATCTGTCGGAAAATGGGTTTTAGTTAAAAAAATTTTGATTTTTATGTAAGCGTTCTTAAACCCTGACATTTCAAAAACAGCATTTGCAAGGGTAAAAAAACTGCGTCACAGATGAAGTTAGCTTGGACTTCTCGCTTTTGAATAAAATTGTTGGACAATATTTATCGTTAGAAGATATTTGGACTCCTAGTTCCGAAACATTGCTTATGGAGTGAGGGTGGATTTCAGACCTACAGAAATATTAACTTGGGCTTTTTTTATTTGACTTGTTTCAAGATCAAGTTGGGAATAGCTTTCGAATTTTCTGGGCTATAATCGAGATTATTTTGTACCTATTTAATATCCGTTTATTTTATTTCAAGAATGCATTGCGGTCGACTTTGAAATATATTAAGCTGTCTTTACACCTGGCATATCTCTAAATGGACGGTTTTAAAACTTCTCTAGAAGGAATATCTTACCAAATAGAAACTGTTTTATTTCAGAGAAGGAGGCAACATTTTCTTAATATTTCGAGATATTTGATTTGCTATTACACTATTGTCAGATAGTCTCTTAAGAGATGTATGACAAATGTAAAGGCTGCATTAGACTGCATTGAATAATATTTTGCACTTACCTTAACAGCAAGTCGGGTAGTACCCGTGTTAATGAACTCTTTCTACAACCTATTTCTTTTTAAACCCGAAATATGGGCTTAACAGTCCGAATACTGCCATATAACAGCATTTATGCAGCCATTCGGTGATATCGAAGCCGGACAAGGCAGACGTAAACTTACGCTCTTACTAGATTTTGTTCCAAGTTTGTGCACCATGTCCGATTCAGAAGAAACTTACCAAAATTCAGAACGAGTTAAAAGTATCCATCTAAAAGGGGTCACAGATCGCGTAGTAGCAGTTTATCTGCTGATACTTCAGATCTTTCATATGGGGCGGTGTACTTGAAATCTCTAGAGATTTTGGCCTCGGTTGGTTTGCAAAACGATCGAAAAATCCGTCGGTTTCACTGAGCTTCAAGATGTGGAATTTTCTTATTTGAAAATCTAGTTAGAACGCTTGTGTCCAATATACAGATATATGTCTAAAACAGGGTTACATCACTTTCAAAAAACTTGCACAATTTCTAGTTTTGAGCTAATTTAATGTTCAACTGAAATTTTTTGATTGTGTCATATGTTTTATGGTGCATTTTGAAATTATAATTCAAATTTAAGACATATTCTGCAATAATAAAATGCAAAATTTAGAAATATTTTTGCACCAGTCCTGAAATATAACTTGGCAACCTCTAGTCCGTTTGTTGGTATAAGATGGCACCACCATAGGTAGATGGCGCCAACTGAGGCTGTGTCTGAAGTTGGTTTTAATTGTATTGCTGCCGTATGGCAACATTCGGTAGGTTTTGCGAACAATTTTTGAAACGTTGAATTTTATATTAGAACAAATTAACTATTAAATTCATTTGATCAGATATTAAAACCGAATCGAAAAACGGTTAGGGTTACGGTTACTTTTTTGGCCGATCGTTTTTTCCGGTTACGGTTGTGGGATATGGGCTACGGTACGGGTTACGGTTATTATCCTAATTCTGTTTCGGGTTTCGGTTACAAATGTTCAAGTCAAAAGCGGCCCCATTTGTAATCTCATTTGTTCAGTAAATGTACTGGGTTCAAATTTCTTAGATGTGTATGTACAGAGCTATGTTCGCCTATTTTAAAGATCCGCATTATACGTTTTAACTAAAAGACAAAAAACCACTTAATTCACAAAAGTTTGTATTAATTAGAACTGTTTCATTTGCGGAGTTTTTTGCACGTGACATCATATAAGCGTCTACATCACTGCAAATTTCCGACAAACTTGGTTTTGGACTATTTCCCCTGATAATTCATTAGAATTAATATTGTATGTATGTATGTATTCGAGTGTGCATATTTGATAACTATTTAATACAGCTATTTTTCTGCTATGCAGGAAACGAAACATTATAATAGGTAAGCATCATTCTCGAACAGACTAGGTTCTCTAAATTATAGTTCGTGAGACAAAAGTTTGGTCAATGCTGATTTGTTTTTTTCGATTTAAATTTCAACTTTGAATTCGGATTGAATACAAATCACCAAAAACTAACAGTTCGCTCTCAATTCTTATTATTGCAACAATTTCGCTAAACTTGTTACTCACCTTAGGCTTTAGATAAAAATCAGAACTAGCTGCTGCCAAATTTGAGCAGAAGTCTTGCATTTTTGGTTCGGCTAGACCTGCCACCATCCGAACAAATTAAAAGTGTAATATCACATATTTAGAAGCAAAGATGAGGAAGGTAGAGGAAGGTGTTGCAATCTTTGCAACATTAGCAACAGTGCGGCGCAATGTATGTATGTAAAATGCTCATTGTACAATGTACATAAATCAAATAAATTTTCGTTTATAGAAATGTTTACTAGCAGAGCAAAAACCGAAATTAAAACATATATTTTTTTCTGTTTCGGTACTGGTAACTGGTTATGTTAATAAAGTTTATAGGGTTACGGTTAAAAGAAATCATTTTTTTTCGGTTACGGTTAAGATTGCTGTTACAAATTTCAAAGTGTTTATAGTGGTTAAAACTTACGGTTTTAATCTCTGCATTTGATGCAACCTATCAAGAAAAATAATGTTGTTTTGAAACTAAAGAGATTTCTGGGACACCTCCGATATTCTCTCAGTGAATAATTATTCTCTTTGTAGTAATCAGATTTAGCAGATTTCACTTGTCGAAAAATCGGTTCATTGCTTGTAAATGTGATATAACCTAATAGACTACTTTTAGCATATGCACAGAGCCAAATAAAAGCAATTTCGAATGGAATGACACATGCTTGTGCAACACATGCGAGTAAATCTTGAGATATTTTCAGTTTTGCAAAATTATTTAAACAGCGTTGACATCTTATTACAAGCAAGCCAAAATAAGCAAGGCAATTAAGTTGGCTCCAGCTGACGACGCAGTCGACACCCACAGGCGCCCACACACACACACAGATGCCTTGGCATCCCAAAGATACATTTTACTTGGTGTGGTCGCATGTGCAAATGTGGCTCTGCCTGTATGTGTGTGAGTGTCTTATGTATGGCTCTGTGTATTTGTAATTAGTGGCAAAGCTGCTGTCGCCGTCTGCAGTTTTTGTCCTGGCCTGGCATCCAGATATGCCAACAAAAGATGAGCTACAAATTTCTCAAATGTCAACACCCAAAGTGAGCAATAGAGGATTGTGCTTTTCTGTCTGCGTGTCGGTATGGCAGATGCTTTGGTCTATGAAACAAACATTTTTCATGGTATTATTGCATTTTGTTAATGCTCAGTTTTGGCATTTATTAATAGTCATTAGCACCAGTTTGCAGATGGATATTGATGAAGATTTCAGTGCTGATCAATCAGCAAATGACACAACAGTTAGCCCATATATGTGTAGTATGAGTAAACATATTCGGTTTGCTATCTGCCGTATCATCTTCTCCTGTGGACTTCATTAGACATTTGGCCATTAGTTGGGCGTTGAGTAGTTAATCATCTTAAGAGTTGGAAAATGCTTTTCCTTTTTGGAGTTCATTGTACGTTTGCCAGCGTCGTGCATTAAATTGCCAACTAATTTACACTGAAATTGTGTAGGCACATTTATTTATGTGGATAATAGTTGGAGAACTTAGGCAACGACTTGTTGATACCTCAGTCGGTTATTTTAAAAAAAGGTGCAGAGTCTATCCTTGCTTAAGCTGATTTTGCGATAGTTGACAGACGCAATGTTGCATTTAAAGTTGGCGTAAAACTAACTTATCACTCTGCCCTCGTAGTGTGATTTGTGCACCACACAGCTCTAGGGCAGTGAACCAACCTAATATAGTTTGGCCTGCCTCAATTCCAGCAGAGCCAGTATCCTTGGACCCGGACAAACTTCAATTGCAGCGATAAGCTTTAAACTGCGCGTACTTCCGGCATGTTGCCTGGCTCGCTGAATACACTTGTATGTGTACATACTTCTATATGGTCATATGTATATATATATATATAGACTTATGTATAGTCCAACTTGGGAAAGTGTTGGCAAGGATATGCTTAAACATGCAAATTTTCAATATGCAGACAAAACAGACACGGACACAGCAACAACAACAAGAACTGCTGGAGCAACATGCATGCCTGCACAGAGCAGGAACATTTCACTGCGGCGGAACAACGTGAAATGCATTTGGGCCAGGCCATCCTGCTCCGGCACTCCTGGTACTCCGTCTGGCATTCGATGAAATTGCCCGATTGTGTTGAAGTGTGATGTAGGCTTCGCTTGTTTGGCTCTGGACAAGGCCAGAGGCCTTTGGCATATTTCTCTTCTGTCGTGAAATTAATTTCACCGCCACTTTTCGTGGCATAAAAACTCATACTTTGGCTTTTAATATGCAAATTCCAATTACCATAATTAAGCACATACGTGAAGGCAATCATGACATGGCTACAAAGCAGCATTATTTGTTTTTCAGACTAGAGATGGCAGCATGATATTAGATTAGTTCATTTTTACTTACGAGGATGGATCTTAAAGTATCAGTGTTAGCCCTTTTGTCAAAGAGAGCATCAACATATTATTACTAAATAAGGTAGAAATTCAAATCACACTCGCAATATTAAACGCAACACTCGTCGTCTCGACGTGTAAGCAAATTTAGCTTTTTATCAATATGCATCACATATACTACATAACTTACTTGATTCTCTGAGAAGCGAAATGATATACCATTTTGCGAATTGTCCCTGAAGTATCCGAACTAACCAAATTCGCAACAATCAATTGTGTTTGATTTCCAAACTGTTCTGCGGAATTACACAAGGCAGAAACAGTTGTCGAGATAAACTTATCAGTTACCGAAAAAAAATATCATGACAAATGCCTTTCAAAGTGTGCTATGCCTATAGATAGTAATTATTTAGAAAAAATATCGGGGGTGACACAGAAATCAATAAAGATTTTGGTATAAACGTTTGCATTTCCAATTTAAATTGTATAAATTTATATGTAAATTGAAAAGTATATCTTCGGTTGCTAGATCAGATATTGAATTCGAACGATTTAGGGCAGAGATGGGCATGCACACATATCGTCACACTTTTCACACGCATACAAGCACAATTTGCGTGCGCCGCATTCGTGTTCTATAAATAGCTTTCAATGCTTATAGCGTACGTGTGATTTTGTGCAGTCGGCCGCGGCAGAGGTCCTATGTACACGCAGGCAGCGCGCTGCCTCGTGTGCATTGGAACGTCGCGACGCGCCCATCTCTGATTTAGAGCCAACTGCTCAAATTTACTTGTCTTTGAACAGTCGGTTTCTATTCGCTTTACTTTTGCCATCTGATCTAGTAACCGAGCTGTTTTGTGCCACTTTTGTGCGTTTATACGAAAATCTCTAGTGATTTCTGTGTCACCCCCGATAATTAACTAGCTGCACCCGCCGCCACTTCGTCCGCTTCCAAGATTTTAAGAAATTGTTGAAATTGTGTTGTTGGATATTAATATGATTGGCTTCATTTTATCTTGAAGACCGTTTCGAGTTCACAGCTGCACATTAAAAAATTTTCCGATTTTTTTTGGCATAAGGTCAAATTTTTCGCATTTCTGTTGTGCAAAATCGTTTGGAGAAAACATTTTTTGGAGCAACCCTATGAGCTCAGCACACGATAAAAGTTATCAGACTGAATGATACAAAAATTACCTATCGAAAGTTGCTAAATTGTTTGTTAACTTTCTGAGCCCGCTCTGAAATTTTTCATCAAAAATAAATCGCGAAAATTGAAAACATTTGTAGAGGTATGTAGAATTAGTGTTTTGCGTTAGTTTGTCAAAACCATGGATTGTCTATTGTCTAATGTATTGTTCACGTGTTGTTGCAGTAAAATCTTACATATGGGTTTGAGTTTCGTGGAATATTATGTGGCATGGTATTTGGAGAAGTGTATTAAATCAAATGTTAAAAGTCCTGTTTGCCCATTTTAGCCCCTTTTCTTTAAAACTTAAAGAACTGTTCCAGTTTAGTCGGTAAGAGCTATTGGATGTTTGGAGTAGCAATGGCCGTCAGTCAGATGATGTACTTTCATACATATTAAATTATCCACATTATTTAAATTTCAATTTCATGTGAATACGCAATTGCACTACAAAAATTTGAACATTTTTGTGAGAAGACATATTATTTATATATGGAAAAATATTCATGATATCCGCTGTCATCAACTGCTCACAAGATTTTAGTACACTAAGCTCAAGTAATGAATAAGTAATGTCTTGGAGAAAACGGTTCAGATGCAAGGCATAAATTTGTAATGTTTCTTTCCTAAGGGACCCAACCAAATTTTCTAGGCGCTCGGAAACTCCAGAATTATATATTAATACCTTCCTGTCAAGTGGATGCTGAATATATACCTCTGACGCACAACTACATTGTGAACTTTGGATTTAGAGAGTAAATATATGAGGACTGGGCATTTCACAGCAGCATCAGCACTGCTTGTCCATTATTGCGAACGTATAGCTTCCTTAGTCTTTCCCGTAATTGAAAGTGACAATATTATATGATAAAACTGCGACATCCATATAAAAAAATAGGGATCCTAAAAAAGATTGGGAATTACAAATAACTACCGTCTTGATCAATCAATGAATAAAAACTAAATATCAAAACAAACAATGAGAGGGTGGCATGGAACGCACTGACTTCACAACTTGACCTTAAGGCAGAAACTCTTCAATTAGTATTCAATTCAGATTTGCTTTCCCTCCTTTTCCCCACCCCCTTTCCACACGTATTCCACTGTTCCCCCCTCTTCCACCACTTCAAACCCTCAAACCCTTCAAACCCTTGTTTTCACTTTAAATGAACACCATAAACTTACGAATCAAGTAGCGCCCTTATGACCTTACATGTTTCATACAAATGAAAAGCAATCTAATGCACACACACACACCCATAAAGATGTATGTACATATGTAGTTTGAGTTGGTACTACTTGCAGAGCACACATGTTGATCATGAGAGTATGAGTGCAGAAGAGAGAAGAATTCAGAGTGCAACTGTTATTCTTTTGCGACTGTTACAGGTACAGTGAAAATAGAGAGAGCTTAGCAGCGAGTGTATATTGTTGTTAGGTATTGTACTCAGTTTCTTCTCATAAATTCCCATTGCTTATTTATGTACCCCATACAAACTTTTTTTTTTACATTTTCACCCACTTCGCGGTACAATTTTCCAAACACAGAGCGCGCCTGCATAACTAAACGAAGGTCTATGCCAAATCTTAGATCTCTAGGATAAGCGGTATTGGCAGTGGGTTGATAATCAGTCAGTCAGTGAGTCAGTCGGGCGTAGAGATTTATACGTATAGATAATTATAATTATTCAAGAAAATAAAGAAAATGTATTGTGCCCCGTACTGAATTTACAACTCCCCTAGAAGCCATATTTTCTGTACGCATGTCAAGATCTTGTTGGGGTGCACTCAGAAATTTTTTTTTCTTCATTTAACGAAAATCAGTCAAGGGTTGAATTCGCCCTAAAACTTAGAAATATTTTCATAATTTTCGTGAAGAATATTTTAAAAACCAATAAACCCAATTTCATTCAAAAATATGTATTATTTGGTATTCCCGAAATATAAATAGGACCCCACGAACAGGTTTCTCCGCAGTCTGCAGTGGCCCGTGTACAGCTCTGTCAGGATCCTGAGGGCATTCTGTCCTTGTTGGATCTATTTTGGGAGTTTTTTGAGGTTGTGGTTCACTATTTATGCATTTGGTTGTCTGATACCCCTGGTGTTTACCCAGGAGGTTGTTCTAAGCGTATTCTCTTCCTTTCTAAGGAGCTTTCTTATGGTGTGTTGGCATATGCCTCAGTAGGGTTCTGTCCCGGTATCCAGCGTAGGGACATTTTGTTCCCGCTACCATATTTGTCCAATTTGTTACTTGGCTCTAAGAAAGAGATAAATTGTTCTTGAAGTAAGAACATTGTGTCTGTGAGCTACTTAATATTTCATTCTTCTTACAAGCATCTTTAGCAAAACTCAAGTAACGAGTTCATAAAACGAAAAAATGCCTAATCATGGTACTTGGAGCTCGGAGTTGGGTTCGTGAGTGAAATGTATCTTCATTTGATAAGCTGACGAGGTTTGTTTTCCATGCTACTTTGATAAATTAAATAAAATTTTATGGCATAATTAACTCATGTTCAGGGCTAATGTGTTTGCTCCGCCTTTTTTGATTCAAGTCGAGGCAATTAAAATGTCTACAATGAATCGCTGGTTAGGTTAGTACTCGGCCAGAAAATGGAGTAAATTGGAGCACGATATGTGGTTCAATGGGGAATATAAATCCTAGTAAGCCTTTCCTCTCTCATTCCAGTGAACCCTAAAATATAATTTAGATAAAAGTCAACCCAAGTCGTGATAAGGTCTGACCAGAAGAAATTTATATGCTCGCACCTAACTGCAAATTGTGTGTAATGAGCTGAGCGGCTTTTACCTTTGCCTTCACCATTCTTTACCTTTTGCCCTGCCCACTCCCTCTCCACCATTCCTCTCTTAATTTAGTAGCACCTTTCATGTTGTCTAAGCCCGGAGAAGACATAAATTTGTTAGCGCCTGGTCAAGATCCCAGTTATCCTGCTGCCGCTGCTTCTGTGAGGGTGTTTTGTTTTTTGGTCGCGACATGCCCAGAAATTAGTCAGGAACGCAGCCGAGGAATGAAACAACAAAAACAAAAAACAAAAAAAAAAGGTTGCCGACTCCCAGATATGGCCCAGCAGATCGGTCGCTTAAGATAAGATGTTTCATATTTATGTTGGAAATTAGGCAAATTTTTAGTGGCGAGATAATTTGTGTACGACTTTGTCGCAGTGAGTGAGAAAATTGCAGGTATAATGGGACGAGGGTGAGCATTTGGAATTTGTAACGCTTTGTGACGGAAAGTTATTATTTTTGGTGCATAGATATGGAAATTATGAAAAGTAATTTATGAAAACTCCACACAAACTTTGTGCCCGATATTTGTTCCGTCAAACTAATAATTAAACATACCACACATTGTTCATAAATTCTTGATGAAAAGCTGACACTTTCTCACAATTCTCCCCCGGTTAGTTCGAACCTTTTGAAAACTTAATTAAGACATTTTGAAAGTGGCTGACCAAAAAAGTTTT
The DNA here is from genome assembly GCA_037044535.1 of Lordiphosa magnipectinata. Taxonomy (NCBI): domain Eukaryota; kingdom Metazoa; phylum Arthropoda; class Insecta; order Diptera; family Drosophilidae; genus Lordiphosa; species Lordiphosa magnipectinata. The sequence goes on from JBAMBO010002404.1 coordinate 177,632, forward strand.
GCTTGTTGGTCAAAACGATTTTTTAATTGCAAGTTTCTGGCGTATAATTATTGGTTAGTTATCGGTTAGGTAAACCTCTGTTCCTCTTATATAAGCCATATTTAAATACGGGGCCCTGCCCCTTGCTCAGTTTTGAGAGGCATATTGGCCCCGACTATTTGCCAGCCTATTTGAAATTTTACAGCTATGCCTCAGCGTGGCCTATGGGCATACAAATTAAGTTATTAATGTAAATAAATGTTTAGGCTCGATTTTTTCGGTGTTGTGATATCTCCATTTGTGTTTGTGTGTGTGTGTGGCTTGTAATTAGACATGATTGACAGTGTGAGTTATGAGTGTGAGGTAAATGATTAGAAATTTGAATATATCAAAGTAACATAACGTGTTCGTCCCTAACTTATTATTATGCATTTTAATTAACTTATAGCCTCTTTAAGTCAAGTTTTTATTTGGAAAGCCAATTTCGGAACGATCGGCGAGAACCAGATGGAATTTATTAAAAATACTTGCTGGTTAGAATGTAGAACAGGGGTGACGGGTCCATATAGTATGTATGGTCTTTACGAATAGCTTATGGCTATGTGTTCTCTCTTCACTTTCTTTCCGAGCGAAGGTTTTGCTTTTGGCTGCGACTGATTTCGTGTGCGTAAAACATACACAAACAAAAATAGATTTTCTATTTCTTTATCTGGTGGTTCTTGTTTTTTCCACAAATGTTTTCCTCATTTGTATTGGTGTCAACGCGGCCGTAAGCTGATTCTGGACACCTCTGATATATAACTTTCACGGAGGTGACACAGAAATTTCTAGAGATTTCGCCAACAGTTGGTTTATAAATCACTCGAATAATCCGTCGGAGAGATTTTATTTTCTTATTAGAAAATCTAGTTAGAAGTTTTGTGTTCCAGTAAATGGTTAATCTCTAAAACAGGGTTGCATTCTTGAAAAAAATGTCTCATTTTACAGTTATGAGTTAATTTTATGTCTAAATGAAATTTGTTAATAAAAATAATATGCATAATTTTAAAATATTTCCGCGCCAGTCATGAAGTATAGCTGGGCAACCTTTAGCCCGCTTATTGTCACATATGTGGCTGCTGAGGTTGAGTGGCAAGTTGGTATTGGTTGATTTGACAGATTTCGGTAGGTTTAGCGAATAGTTATAATAGAAATTCCATGTTAAAACAAATTAAATAATTTGTTCATTTGAAGCAACCTATCCAAAAAAATAATGTTGCTTACATTTTCACAATTGATTTTGCTTGACAAAATTATTTGGGTGGTGAATGTTGCTAAATTTCCTAACAAAACACGAAAGGTTTGAAACCAACTAAAAGAAATTTCTATAAAACCTAAGAATTGGAATTCGGTTGTAAAGGTTTCTGTGGCTATACATTTTTTAAGGACCATACTTCAGTTCTCTCTAACTTGTCCAGATGAGTGTAGCACGACCTTCTTTCTTACCTTTTTAAAAGTACTTCTTATATTTGAAGTTTTTTTTTTGTACTTTTTCGATAGGCGATCTGAGGTATTGATTATAAACTGTCCGAAAAGCATCGCCTATTTAAAAATAAAATACTGTACATTAAAAAGAAGGCCATAAAGTCTTCTTCAAATTCGTTTACTTTCTTTATAAAGTAGCGAGCTATTAAATTCTGCATTAAGATATATTTTTTTGTTTAGCTGTATTTAAGCAAGCCATCGCACAGTGGTCGCTCCCGTACGACAAAAATAAAAAAACCGAAATCAAAATTTTGCACTTTGAAGCATGTCGATCATGTCATGAATCAATTGTCTTTTTGAAACAAACGGTTTTTTTTTTGTGACCATGCGCTCTCTGTGAAAAAATCCCTTAAAGTTAGACCTCGTGCTAGGCATTTCAGTGCGTTGTGTTTTGTCTCAAAGTGACAATAAAGTTAAAAGAAATCAAATTAACAAATTAAAGGTCCAATAGCTTCTTAATGATATGGATATCATTCGAACAGGTATTAACTATGATTTGAGTTATTTAACACATTGTTTAATGTGGTATATCGTATAAAACAAAAGCAAATCATAAATGACCTTCTGTGAGTGCCTTTCGTTTACTGTTTGTACGTTTCCCTTAGGCTTTTAGCTGTGATGTCGATCGATTACGATGTTTATGTTTATTATCGGTCAACTGTTAATAGTAATAGACTGCCATACAAAAGCAATCAGCTGCCCGGAGCTGCCCAGAGCTGCCCAGCGTCATAATGTTCTAATCCGAGTGCAGCAGGTATTTGCGTTTTGTTGTTTTTGCTTTCCATGCTATGCGCTCTGGCATGTGCTTGTTATTGATCATATACTGTATGCTACCATGTCACAGGTCTTGCCAAAAAACTGATTTAAATCGGATGCGCCACCGTTTTGCAGGCTTTATAGTCTGGCCACAGGAACGATCTGTAGACAAATTTAGTAGTTTATGCGCTGGAGACAGCAAGGGGACTTTGTGGAAACTTATCCATGGTATTACATGCCAGTCTTCGGTGCATAAAACCTTAACACACGGTCCTGAGGTTATTAACAGAGCATTAGTTTCGACTGGAGAGATCTTTGGGGAAGCTGCAGAGGCTAGAAATCGAGATATTAACACATACAGTATAGTTGCAACATACTAGAAAAATCTCGCGATCAGCAACTAACTCAGACCTTCTAAAGTAGATTACTGCTAAGTTCAGAGCCTCTCATAAGTGGACTAAGATAATTACCTTGCGGTAACGAAAACTTTATTGCAAGTTAGTCTGTTCCTGAATTATTTGGGGATTAATTAGTTACTTTGTTTTTAAAATGCATTTGAATGTTTTCTTTTTGATTCTTTGTTCGATAGACTTTGTGTTCGGAGGTATTTTAAGAATCGATAACTTTATTCGAGCTATAGGCATACTAAATACATGTAAATGGGTGGTATGGGCGCATGACCAAGACCAATTCCTTCAAAATAGTCGTTATACTTTCTGCATAAAGGCTTGCGAGCTAAATTATAATCCTGGAGGACACGATATAACTATTTTTGTCTAGCTATACTTCCATACAAGTCCGACCACTGCGCATCGTTCGGCAAAATCTGTGCCCGAAATCAAACTTCTACAATTTTTCTACACTCAGAAAGAAACGTCTGGGAGAGTTCTAGATCTATCGGGATAGAATTTATACCGTTTTGTACTTTAAATTTCAAGTTTTTTTGTTCTTGGGTGTACTTAAAATTAGTACAAAACGTTTTAGAATCGAAATATGACTGTTAATGTTATTAAAATGAGTACAAACTTTCTTAAATCAAGAACTATTCGTACCTACAGTAAGCCGAAAAAATAAAGAAAAGTGCGTACCTACTTCAAGTACAAAATAGACTTACTAGTGCTAGCTACAAAAAGTGTGCGACGAAAAATGCGAATTATTTCAAATCGAATCTGTTCTTAAAATTCCCTCCTGGTTCTAACACTTTGGTTATGGAGTTGGGGTAGATTTCGGACGTAGAGTAAAACCATCTTGGTCTTTTTTGCAAGAAAAGAAAGCCTTATTTGATTAAATACAGAGGCACATTTCAAGAACAAATTGGGAATTTCTTTAGAATTTAATGGTAAGCCCAAGATCATTTTGTATAATATGCACTTTTGTTTTGTTTCCAGAATGTAATGCGGTTGAATTTATAATTTATTTGACTTTAATTAAGAATATTTTTCACTTATTTTAAGAGTAAATCGGGTTGAGCTTAAGACCATTACAACCTAAAAGTATGATCATAAAAAATTAAAAATTGATCGAAATGTACTTAATATAGCCCGAATAAATCTTAAATTAAGTATTTCGAGATTTTAAAAAACGTACTTGAATTAAGAATTTTGTAATTGAACCAAGTATTTTCGTACTTTGACTTTTAACGTACTATTGACACCGTTTGTACTTGATACAAGTACAAAGTTATTGGTTTTTTTTCGGAGAGACTAGGGAGACTAGGAATGACGAAAATTATATCGATATACCGAAACATCGATATTTTTTTAATAAGACTATATATTTATATCTGGATATTCTACAGCTAAATGAATCGGCTATTAAGTGTGCTCCATATTTCCTGAAATCATTAAATTTGAACTCAATGCTATGCAATATCTTCACTCAAAAAAGAATCAATCCATTCAATGTTCTTGACCCGAAAGACTCCTGCGCAGACGAAAGAAAACAGGACGTAGATTAAGACGACGCCTCAAAAAACTTTTCCCTAGGGAACTTCCTAGCAGACAAATAAACTAACTTAGCAACTACCTCCCATTCAATAAACTTATCACCATCAATGCACTGATCTTATTTTATATCATCAGAAACATTACACCTTAAATCTAACTTACATAAAAAGATAAGCTATGTGGATATCTACACAATCTAAATTAAGTTGCCATAGTTAACATTAAATAACAGAAAATTTAGAAATAAATATATAATAGAATATATAAAAGTCTTGACCCGATCAGAAGAAAGATTGAGTTGATCCCATTTTTTTTTTTCTTAAATAGATTACTTTTACCCCGGGGTAATTTTTAAACAGATTGAATTAAGCAAAAAATTCGAGCACAGTTTATTCCCAAAGCAGGATAATACCTCTCCGCTTCCTTTCCTCCTCTATTTTCCATATTCTCCTTTTACACAGAGAAAAATATTCGTTCCAATTGTAACAAAATCATGATCTTTTGTTGATGATAGTCTACTAAGCACGCTTTTTCGAATTCCACACATGAACGGACTTATAAACATTTTGTGCTGAGCCTACGGACGCCTTGGACATGTTTTAGGAACAATTGTTGGTTAATGAACGATTCAAGCTTGTTTTAAAAACATTATGTCCTTGTTTCAAGAACATTTTGTTCTCGCTTCGGTCGCTGGCTTATGAACGGTTTACTCTTGCTCCAAGAACAATTTATGTACGAACAGGACAAACGTGTGAATCATTATAATGCTTGTTGTTCGGTAAAATAAAAAGTAATTGCCAAATTACGCCCTCGTACAGTTGCTAGTTGTAGATAAAGTGAATTTTCCTTAATTCTGTGATCCATTTAGAAACTGCTAGTGAAATTTAATTTGAATTTAAGTCTTTAATTTATTTACAATAAAATTTGTTGCATTTTGTTGAGTTTGGCATTGCCCAGTCAAACCGAAAAGTGAAACCAAAAAGTCAGCCTCTCATATTCAACTGTTCCATTTTCGATCGTTTCGCTTAAAATTGTGGATTCGCTCTTATGTATCTGGTGCGAATCTCGAGATCTGGTGCCAAAGAGACCCATTTCATTCGGAATTGAAAACACAAAAACGAAACCGAAGCGGAATTGCGTTCGATTTACTTTTCAAAAAGTAATGGAATTGCCATATAGTATTGTTTGTGGCATATTTAAGTGTTTGTGGTCTCGTTACTGCACATGACCTTCAGTTACATTTATTCATGCTGTCTTATAGCATATTTCATTTCGTTATAATCCGTGAATCTAACCGAATCGTATATTGGTTCCGGTTCTGGATCCTATGAATCTTATGCTTCGGTTCTAATTTATTTCGGTATACGGTTCCGTATTAGTACCTGGACTTTCATTTCCATATACCGGTATGTATCGGTAAAAAAAATAAGAAAAAGCTGACATTGTTTTTGCTGCCCACCGAGACATAAAAATGATCACTCCAGTAAATAAACTATCTACCCTTATTTGGTTCCGGATTGATTCGCAGTAAAGCAAATTGCTGATATAAGTAAAAGGCTAAACGGATCGATATTTTCACCTGAGTATTTTTTACGAAAAATTGAATCGATAATCTCACTAATTAGTCGTAATTATCAATTTTAACAAACAACCAAATAATTTCCCATTTAATTATATTTTCCTACATATACATATTTACAAACGAGTATTAATGGCCAATGTCTAAAACAATAAAAAAGAGAGACAAGAAACAACAAAAATTAATAACAAATGTCTGTGATGTAGACATACATCATTAGAAATTGATGACGCATGTCGCGTGCAACTGCAACTCCACCCACTCCACTCCATTCCACGATCCGATCCATTCGGCCCGCTGCATCCATCCGTTGCCATTGTTGATTGCATGCAACCCTTTTAACAACAATCTCCCCCCATCCCCAGCCAGTCGGCCGCCACTAACACGGCAAATGACTTGAAAAGTGGAATGAAAACGGAGCTGAAGCCGGAATTGTGCGGTGGCTGCACTAAACACGGAGTAGTAATTAATTAGACTTTCATAAAGAGCACAAAATTCTATAAATTATATTTCATTGCTCGGCGTAAATGTCAGTCGTCGTTACCACGCGCGACTGCGTATCACGTGCTCTCTCTCTCTCCCACTGCAGCACTTGGCCTTGGCTCATCATTATTAATTGTTGGATGTTTCACAAACATTTAAATGTCGAAAAATGGCATGGATAGAAATAATAAATATATTCTTGCAGTCGTGTTATAAATTGTTTATTTTTTTTTTTTGTTTTTTATTTTCATTTTTGCACATAATTTTAATAAGTTTCTATAATAGTTTTCGTTTTGCTTTTGATTTTACATAGTTTTGTTTTTGTTTTTTTTTTTTTGTGTGGTTTTGTTGGGGGGAGTGTCTAAAGTTTACTTCAGCGTGGAATTTTCACAATAATTTGCAGTTAGGAACACAGAGACAACAAAAAAGTAAATACAAGTTAAGTAATTATAAGCGCCATAAGGAGATAATAATGCTAGGCCTAATTCAATTAACTAATACTGTTACACTTCTAGAGAAAAACTTACCACAATAGAAAGTAAAGCGATTTTCCTAGCTTAAAGAAAGTTGAACCAGTCGATGAAAATCTACAGACGAGGCACGGACAGAATTTCACTTCAACCGAACCGAACAAAGAGAATAAAGTCACTTTACTCTTGTGCGAAGGGTCCAAATAAGTTCTCACTCAATCAATGGATGCCTATCCAAATTCCAGAGGAAGTCTAATCCTTCTTTTCCACTGAGATGAATTGCAGTATTTCATTTCTACCTCAATAAGTTACCTTTTCAGCTAAGAAAATCGCTTCCCTTACACTTTTATATAGCATCACATGCAACATCTCTTTGATGGGGGTTATTTACAAAAAAAATAAACAGTGGTTCAACAACATTGCACATACATTTCAAATAGTTTTTTAGATTTTCTTTCTTCCGAGCTAGATTAACTTAGGGACTCTCCGCCCGCGTTGAGTTGGGCGGTGAGGCCTGATGCTGTGGCACCTGATACGGACTGAAGCGTTGTGGGTAATGACCTAACTGAGTTTTTACCCTCAAGTCCGGCGAGGCTGAGCCGCATGAAGATGTGGGCGTGGCCGGGGCGGGTGGTGCTGTTGCTGTTCCAGTTGTTGGCGGTGGAGGCGGAGGTGTACGACTGGCGCCAGCTGCTGCAGCGGCAGCCGCCGCAAAAGCGGCCTGCTGATTGGCACTAGCCAGAAAGCCGGCCGTCAACTGGGGCCACTGCTGCTGCCACATGCCCAGCTGAAAGGCGCTTAGGTGCGGGGCTGGCGGTGGGGCCGTGCGCTGATACAAATGCGGCAGCAGCATTTCAGTGTACGGCGAGCGTCCAAACATTTGCAAATGCTGACGGGCCTTCTCCAGCAGGGCCAACGAGGCGGCATCCGCCTCTTGTGGCGTTAGCTGTGACATCAACGGATCCGGAAAGAAGCGTAATGGGGCAGCGCGCATGTGCTGATCGAAAAAGAATGCGTCCATGGGATCTCTGGAAGTACAGAAGGCAAGAGACAAGGAGAACGAGATGAGGATGAGTAACTGGTTCGACGCCGGCTCCAGCAATAACATAATTACGTTGAAAGTAACTGCCAATTGCCGACACTAAACAACAGCAACAACAACAACAACAACAACTAAGGCCACATTCACTCATTATTTTCGTGTTTTCATTTCATGTACGAATCCGCTTCAAAGTTAAAAGCGCCGATCTGTAATTTACGCCACTTAAGCCGCCGCCGTGCCGGCTACAACATCGAAGTTGCTGTTGTTCTTGTTGCCGTTGTTGCTGCTGGCTTCTGCTGCGTTGCTCTTTGCTGTCTTAATAGTGGCCGCCTTGCAACACTTTGAAATTGCTGTCGAGAAAAGGGCAGGCAGCACCTGAATGTGTATTTCTTTTCCTTTATCAAAAGTTGCGAGAGGCCTGATCCTGCCATGTTTGCCAGTATTGCAACATGAGGCCAATAAGTGAACGACTAGAAATTGTTGCTAAGCTCATTTTTTGATTGCTGAACTTTTGGAAATTAAGTTAGTTTTGAAAATTTAAAACAATATTGGGTAGGTAGTAAGAATACACTGCAACAATGAGAAAAAAATTGTCATTCTAAGTTAGTGAAATTAGATCGTTTTATTCCAACAATTTTAGGGATTGATAAAGGTAAGAAAATGTAAAATTCCCCACTCTCACATTTCTGTATAGTGGCCGCATATGAGTATTAGGCGGCGAAACTTCTTTGGCTAATAACTCCACCAATATTCATACACAGAGGGAAAAATCTAAGAACTTACTTTCTACTTTACTTTCTAAAATTTAGAAATTTTTCTTAAGTTTAGGGTAAATTTGCTTTATTAAAATTTCTAATTTTTAGCGAAATTTTGAATTTGATTTTAGAAATATTTGAGAGAAAATATTTGCCAATAGTTAAGAAAATAAACCCTAATTTTAAGAAAGTTTCTCTAAATGCATCCTCCTTTCTTAAAATGCTTTTTTCTATATTTTTTCTGTCTTGCTTAGGGCTAATAGTCGAGTGGGCTAAGGTGCCGTAGTCCGTTTATTATGTCTTTCGAGGTCCCGAGTCCCAGTAAAGTAAGTATAAAAAAATTGATAATGCTATTTCAAAATGAATCACAGCTTAGATTGCTTGAGCTGCCAGCCAGCAGCTGCCTCCTCATGCCAGCGCTTGGGAATTCCAAAGTCACTTAACAGTAAAAACCGGCTAAAATTGTCTAAGTTTCTTAGAAAAATTTCACTGAAATTTAGAAAACAATTTCTATTATTTAGTAAACCATTTTCTTAAGGCGATTTTCAAAAAATGAGGTCGGCCTTATTAGGGCGAGTGGTTTTTTGAGTGCTGTACAATATTCTTATTTCAAGAACCACTTGTCTCCAATCGATTTAAGCTTTTATTATATAAAAAACATTTTAAAAGGGGTTCCCAAGTCCATTCCGCAAGCGGCGCATTCGTTACCGAATGCCTTCGGCCCCTAGTTAAGCAACAACAAATTTATATGCGTTCTCTCCTCGCTTTCTTTTCGTGCGAAGGTTTTGTTGTTGGCGCGTGCGGACCTGCAACAACAACTTCATATGTGTCTCTCTCTCCGATGTCTCTGCCATATTCGAACGCAACATTAATGTTGCATATGCGTTGTCACCGTAGCTTAGCGATTGGCCTTGCTCGCAGCGCCGAACGCTTTTCGCTATTCACACCGACAAACTTAACACACACAAACCAAAATCGGGTTTCTATGTCTTGTGTTTATTGTTGCTTGTTGTTACGGCCACGCCCAGCAAACATTTTTTATCGCAGAAGACAAAAATGTGACTACAACTACCTTCGGGAAGAACTGTAGGGACTCCCTGAGGAACTCCCTTTGGGAAGAACTGAGGAAAGAACGCGTTTCTTCTGGGAGATAGGAAAACGTCTCTTTTCAGGGATAAGCAACAGTTTCATTACGAGGATAAGAAAAAGTCCCTTCGAAGCGCTAAGATAAAGTGCCTTCCAAGGAATAAAAAAGCGATTCTTTCTAGAGATAATTGATGATTGCTAAGACGAATCGCCAATGCCCAGATTGGATGATCAACATGCGGGACCCCTTTAAAAAGAATCACATTCATGACTTCAAGGCGATTTTATAGGAATTATCGCCAATTTACAGATTGGATGGGAAAAAAACCACATATCGCTAATTTATCCCTTGTATGTTAAAAATAGGATACCATATGTATTTTGTTGGTATAATAGCCAAACTATCACCAAACTCTCCCCTTAAACTATCGCCAAACTCTCTTTTTGACGAGAGAGATGAGAACCACTACAAAATTTTGCAGGGTAAGCTCATTCTGGGCACCGCTGGCTTAGAATATTTTCCCTCATAAAATTTGAGAATATTTCGTTCTCGTTATGAGTTGACGGCAATTCATTTTCGAACAGGTTTTTATAATCGATATCAATCTGGGTGAATCAATCAATAATGCGGATAATCTTATATTGAAAGTCCACAAATCGTTCTACAGTAAAAAAATAAATGTTGAACAATCATTGGAGCTATTGTATCCGACCTGAATGAAACTATGTTGAAGAACAATAAAGAACCGCCCCTCTTTTTCAGAGAAGACCGCAGTATGAAAAGCTTAAATGTTAAGACAAGGGGACACTTGCACTAACTTCTCGTATTGAACTACAGAGGATAGTGTGTGCTCCTGGTTCGACCCCGAATAGTGATATTTATCTTAATATTTACTAGAGCTCACAAAAAACTGGCAACACTTTCTGCGGTTCCACGTCTTTTCAACACAAAACAATTTGAACACGTCAATTCAACACAAAACAAATTAAACACGAACAAACTCAACACAATTATAACACAAAGTATTTCAACAGAACAACAATTTCAACATAATCTATTTCATCACGAAGCAATTGAACATCGCCAATTTTTAACACAATACAATTTCAACACAGTACAATTTTAACACTAGAAAATAGATTACAACAATTTCAACAAAAATGAATTCATCAATCCTACAAGTAGGAAAGTCAGTCTAACCCGACTGTTGTATACTCCGTACCTGCGAAAATGTATGCACTTTTGTACACATTTACACACCAGCAGCAGAAAGCGGGGCTGCCCGAGCTAGCATTCTTTTATTCATAACTTGAATATCGTTCATCCGAATGCAGGCGTTTTAAATTTGTAATGTATTGAAATGACGTATGTTTAATTGACGTGTTGAAATTGTTTTGTGTTGATTATGCCGGGAATTTATTTTCGAAACGTAGTCGGATGCAGGCGTGATAAATATCGTAAAATTGCGCCGCTGGGAAAATTTGTTTTGGAAAAAATCGAGCGATTTTTTTCAACAAAATTTTTACCTGCCGCTTGTGTCACTCTATCCCTGATGAGGTTGGTACTTCAAACTTGCATTTTATTTACTATCTCTACTTATTAATTGTAAATTTGCTTGTGTTGAATTGACGTAGTGTTGAATTGTAGTGTTTGGTGAAATGACTTTTTGATATATAGACGAGTGTTGAAACTGTTTTGTGATGACTTTGTTTTGTGTTACATTTGTTTGTGTTGAATTGACGAACTGTTGAATTGCTGTGTGGAGTAAAATGACTTTGTGTTACACAGACGTGAGTCTGCAAAAAACAGCGATTTTATACATTCAATTCAGTTATTCCTCTATAGACGATGCGCTCAACCAAAGAGCGCTTTATATACCCTTGTAGAGGGTGTTTGTAACGCATAGAAGGAAGCATCTCCGACCACATATAGCATATATAATATATTCTTGACGATCTGAGTTGATATAGCCATGTCCGTCCGTCCGTCTGTTTCTATGCCATCTCCTCCGTCAGTTTTAAAGCTATCTTAACCAATCTTTGCACGAAGCCTTCTGGTACAAATGCGCTGCTCATTTGTTGGAACCGACCGGATCGGAAGACTATAGCATATAGCTGTCATAGGAATCATCGGTCGATAAAGTAGTTTTAGTGAGAAAAACTTTTTTTTTGTTTTCAACGCAAACGTCCAAAAACCACGTATTTCTAAGTTTTCTATGCTTTCACATAATTCCACCAAGTTTTATGAAAATTGGCCACCTATATAGTATAGCTGCCATACAAAAGATAAGTCTGAAAAAAAGATTTAGTAGGAAAAACTTTTTTGTTTCCAAGGCTATCGCTTCCAAACTAGGTACCGATCAATATTATATGCTACCACGCAATTCTGCCCAGTTTGCTTTAAATCGAATGACTATAGCATATAGCTGCCGTAGGAACTATCGGTCGAAAAAGTAGTTCTAGTGAGAAAAACTTTTTTGTTTGCAATGGTTGCGTCTTTAAGCTTTCCAGTTAGTAATATTATTGGTTTCCACAAAATTTAGGGAAGTTTGGTTAAAATCAGTTTAATGTATCGTATAGTTTCCATATAACAAACAGGCAAGCAAATGGTCAAAGCAGTGGCGCCATCTATTGCTGAGATTGGGAAATAACTCAGCTAAGAATGTTCGACGAAAATCATTTAAAACCTTAATTTATATAAATTATACAAGCTACAAGGGGATACAAACTTTGGTCGAGCCGAAGTTAGCTTTCCTCTATATTTTCGATTCTCTTTTGCTCATGTTTTTCACTGACCGTTTTGTCGGGAGCATGCTTTCAAAGTGTCTTTAGCGTATGTATGCGAGGTTGCGTATTGGCCGCTTGTGTGTATGTCTCTGTCAACTATCTTTGTATATGTTTAAGCGGAGTATGTGTATATTATTGTTATTATTAACCTATCAAATGAAATGCAGAATATATGCTCTGCTCATTTGAAGACAGTTGTTTCGTGAGTGAAAAGTGTTGAAAAGTGTAAAGTTATTGGTTTTGGCAGACAGAATCGTCCGTTTTGCTTAACCGAAAATACGCAACAGAGAACACAATAGGAGGGAAATTAAGCGTTCGGCTCAGTGAGAGACTATGTGTGCTTGGTTTTTTCTATTTTGTCGAATGATATCTACCAGTCCCCCTAATTCCCCCTGTCTACGCCACAGATACTTACTCAACTCCTCCTATAGCTTCCCTATCTTTGAAGTTCGGATGTCGGACGGCCCCTTTCCTTTGTGTAAAAATTTAAATCTCAAAAGCCAACACTGATAGAAAAAAATTATTCCATTCCGGGATTTCCGGAATCAATTCGTACCGAAAGAGTACCAAAAATGGGTTGATCCTGGAATGGCATAAACCATTCCCGACAGGAATTATTTATGTACGGGTAATTTCAGCAATGAGAGAAGCAAAGAGAGCGAATTTGCTTTTGCTCTCAGATTGTTGGCTCTCTTATTCTCTCAATTGGTTATTACGTACGATTCTTACATTCTTACTCGTACTTAATATTTTAATCCTACTGTCGGGATTAAATCACACTTTTTAGGCTTAAAAAACTCCCAGCATTTTTTTTTCAGTGCAGAGATTAGGAGAAGCTCGGCTTGGTCCTTTGGGACAGTTAAAGCCAAATATTCTAATTTATTTCCACGCAATAAATGGAGAATAATTTATGTTCGATTTCAAGTGCTCACTTACGATCGTGTTTGTGTCCTGTCGTAACTAAAACTTCTAAACGCAGCTATCTCTATAAGGCACCAAAGGTAAATTTCTTTCTTCTCCGAATCGAACTTAGGTGGAATCTCAGCGGCCTTTGCTACACCTACACCCTCCATATAGTTTTATAGTGCCAATTTTACTTTTTATTCTCCGCATGTGCTCCACATTAGACAGTTTACCGCCATCGTTTGCTAAGTAATTGAAACTGCTTGAACTCTTGTTTCTGTCCAACACTTTCACACATTTTCGCTAATCAGCAGCAACTTGAGCTACTGTAAGGTTTTACGGCTCAACAGGCCATCGTAAATTGGGCCATAAATCAGGAGGGTCTCGTAAAAAAAAAAACACTACTTCTTACTACTTACTTCTCACTCACGCCTGCTCAACGCGGCAGCCCCTTCTCGCACTCACCTATCAAAGTCAGTCAGACGCGACGAATCGCGAAATCCTTTTGCAAACGGATTCGAATCGATTTTCAATTTCGTAATCAATTGATTCTGATAGGCCGTCACGGCCGTGAATACAGTCTCCGGGAAAACATAGGTTTTATGATCCATATCCTGCAGCTCCTTGGGATTGCTGGGTATACTCTGGCCATGGCTCAAACGCACCAGATGAATGCGTGGCTGATAGCGATGCATGGAGTTCAGCACGACCTGCAAAGAAGACAACAAGGAATTTGGGCTTATAAAAAATGCACAACAATAAAAAGTAGTCGATGTTTGTTTTGACGGCAAACAGTTCGCATCCCTCCATCCTACCATTCTCATCCTTTATGGTGGCGATAAAAACGGTAGCGGGCTCGTAAACAGAGCGTCGCCACTTTGGACTGGGCCATGTACGTATGTAATATGTGGGATTCAGCTTGTTTGCTCTCCTTGCATTTGCCACCAAATTGCCAACAATTTTCATTCATTTTCGTGCGCGCGCAAAGGAATTTGCATATGACGGCGATGTGGCCTGACCTGGCCCTGCGAAGACAATGCCAGTTGCCAAGAGCCGGCAGCCAGTTTATGTGTTTGCCTTTGCCTGAATTATTCATAAATGAATTTCTAGATGCTCCGGAAGGAGAAAAATTTCATGTTTGGCCAAAAGAATGCTGTTTTGGGTCTTATTTGGGGGGAGGGGTGGGTAAGAGTGAGAATTCGCTAAAGCAAACAGTTTTATAAAATCAAATGTGACGCCATTGAAATGAAGAATTTCTTTCGGGGAAAGACAAATGGAGTTATTGACATGATATTTAAGTAATAATTTGATTCTGAATTTATCCACAAGAAGAGTTTTAACATACAGTGCCAAATTACCATTAGAAGCTGAGCAACACGTCTAAATGATAAAATTTTTAGAATTTCGAATTTTGAACTATAAATGAATTCCCGTTTATGAAATGACGCCAACCCACGGGAGTTTCCATAGATACAACTAATAAATAGTTACTGTTTAGTGCGGATTTTGGACCATGTCTTTACTGGCTACCCTGGAATAGCTTATTTTCCAAAAGTAAAGTGCCAAATTTCGAAAAGAAACATTTCTTTAGTTACACATTTATATTAAACCAACTATTGTTCAAATATATTTTCCATTTCCACTTTTTCAACTCACCTGTCCACTCTTATCCATTTCGTTATTCGTCAACTTCACCTTCTCAAAGGAGACGACCTGTTTGCGCAATGCCTCCGGACTGATGGGACAATCGGGATGTGCATAAATACGTGCCGGCGGCGGTGGATCCGCTTTGCCAGCCACCAGCCAAGAGCTGCGATGATACGCATAACGATAACGTCGCGAGTCCAGCGGCACAATGTCCAGCAGTACGGCATAACGATCTGGGGGTTGTATCTGACGTAGTGGACCCGAGAAACTAACACGCACGGTGGGGAACATGCGCCTGAAAGTAGACCAAAGTGGCGGGGAAACGCACGTAAAATAAATGTTAGAAAAACAAAATCGTGCACTATTTTTTTTTTTTATTGCCCGCCATTGTGTTTGGTCGGCGAGAGGGGGTTGGCTTAGCACTCTTTGGTATGTAAATAAGACGCATATTTAATTTTATGACTTTTAGCACGTTTTTGACACATTTCCGCGACCTGAACTTCAACACCACCGAGTTACAACAACAACAACAACAACATCTCATGTGTCTGTTACTGTTTCTAATTTATTTTTGTTATTTGTGGTCAAAGCAAAGTGTAAATGACGCTAATGACCCAGCCCAGTTTTTGTCATTTGTCTTATGTCTAGAACATAAAGCTAACATTAGGTGTGCGGGCGTTTCTGATATTGTTCAAGTAATTGTGGTTGATTTGCTTTTAGTTGAGTTGTAAATGAATGTGGCTACATTTGTAATCATCAACTTTGACCTTATTGTTTTGTAATTAAAAACTTGGGTATTTTAGAAAATATAGGGTCTTTCAATAAGTGTGGATCGATTAAGATCTATATAAAAAAGGTTCAACCTTTTTCTAAAAACTGTTCAACTGTTGACCCCAATAACACATAAAAGTAGGCTAGCCCAGTTTACAATACCTTCGTCCATAGTAGAGTTGGATAGTTCATGAGTGACAAAAATGAGTTGCTCTCTCAGCTGAACTGTATTAACATATTCTCATTACTCAGTGCTCAGTGATCTGTAAAGATTACTCAGCTTTTATTTTTGGTCCAGTGACTCAATGCTCAGCAGTTCTTAGCTTCAAGTTTGTTGAATGTACTGCCACTCTGTTTGAAGCATCTTTGCTGATTTGTTCGTTCTTTCTTCAAAAAGACTTTGGCGTATCGATCCGTTTCAACGAGGAATCTAACAAAAAGAATGATCAACTGAGCTCTTAAGTGGATCCACATTGAAAAAAAAGCAACCCAGTCCATAGTACTAGTCAATAGTTTAATCGAAAATAAGAAGAACTGTTTGCCAAATCAAACACGCACTCAGAAATCCATTGCAATCCTAATTTTTTGATAATACATGGACACAACAATTAAACATATTGGCCTACCACAATACACATCTTCAAGAATGTTTGACTAACAAGATTTTTTGTTCCTATATTTTGCAATTAGATTCAATAAAGAATTTCGATGATCAATTCAATTTTGAGTTTTTATTTGAAGCAAAGTTGAGCGAGAATTGGGACCAGGTATCCGCTAGGATATCAAAACAGCGACTGCGTAGGAGTGGGAGCGACTATCCGCTGGAACTTATAATTAGCAAATCGGGAGAAAATAGTGCCCTAGCCGCGACTCTTCATGAAGATTCGTTTATACCCCGTTTTTTCTGATCAGTTTCGACTCATTTGCGAGATTTCTTATAGTCGTGTTTTTAATGAATCACATTATGAGTAAATTAATGTCATCTTCGAGCCTTTCCTGAATCGCACATGAAATGAATCTCTTTTTAATCATCAAAATGGCTCGAAAAATACGCATCAAGGTGATTCTTGTTAAAATTATCTTCCAAATGATAGGTTGGATGAACTAATATTTTACTCTGTTTGTGTTAGTTTATGTGACAGATGGAGCTATGTAGAAGATGTAAAATCTAAGGATGGAATTGCTCTATTTTTACTTGAATTATTCATAAGACGACCGGGTGTGGTGCAGCGGGTAGTGAGTGAGACTGCATAGCGGGAAGCGTGGGTTCTATCCCGCCTCGGAACACCTAATAATAAAACTTTTACACATCCGGTCACCTTCATCTGCTATTGGCGCCTGCTGTAACTAGCCATGAAAAAGCTTCTCAAACTATGCCGTTCGGATTCGGCGTTAAACTGAAGGGCCCTTTCTTTTGTGCGAAAATAATAAGCAAACACGCCAAGAGATTAAGAGAAGCTCGGCTTTTGGCCATTTGGGCTGTATAAAGCCAAATATTGTTTTATACACATCAGTCGAACTGAAATTTAAAATCCTTAGATATAGTGTGGGTTTAAAAACACTGCCAGGTTGCCATATTTTTAGGTGTCACATCTGCCAGAGGCAGTACCAGTTAACTGCTGTTCGGCAGACTTCTCAAACGCACAGCACATAGATGTCAAATCGAAGGTCCACATTTAAATTTCATTTTAAGATTCACTTGTATGTCCGTTACTCCTGATACAATGAATATAAGGTAGTGCAAACGCTTGCTTCATTTCGCATGCGCATAACTTTGTGGGTCTGTGACATCAGTTGACAGTTTAGTCTTAGGTTGGGAATTTGAATTTTTTAGTTTATTTGTTGATATAATTTCAATTCATTTTCACTTTTTTTTGCAATACCTACTATTTTTTCTACAGGGGTGCCCAGAACAGGGGTGCCCAGAATGAGCCGTAACAACGAATTTGCAAGAGAAATAGGAGAGAGCGAGAAAAGAAGTTGATACTGCAAGTCAGCACGCGGGCGTGGCATGCGTGGCGTGTATTCGCGCCAGCTAACACTTTGCGTAAAACAACAACGAATGCGCGGCTTGCTGAATGGGCTGGGGGACCCCTGCTCTAGTGTCTTTGCTAAAACGCTTATGAAATAAGAATTTCGTTCTCAGATGTGCAAATTCCCAACTAAGTCAAATTTTGAGATCGTTTGCACTTGAATTTTTCTGAATAAGATGTAAATTCTTTTCTTTTCTGAGTGCTGTTTTAATTTTAACAATCAACTCGCCGTCTTTGTGCTGGGTTTTCATTTCTTTTATTGTAATTTGGGGTCATCGTTCTTCCGAGGAACTATGTAGAACGATGGCGAAAGTCAGGTGGAAAAACATTTTCTTAATTCTTATGATTTTCAAAATCTTTTTTTGTTTTTTTGACACTGGGTGTACTAGGTAACAGCTGCTCAGCAGCAATTGTATACGAGTGTATTCATGCTTTTCTCCACGTATTTCATGGACTAATTGATTTTACCGAATGTGATTCAACTCTTTCTGAGATAATTTTTTTATTTAACTATATTTAGTTAGAGCGAACTCTACAATCTCTCAATTGTATTAGATTTTACTTTGCTTATTGTCAATGGTGTTGTGTGAGTGTGTAGTTCTGTGAAGCCCTTTTCTTTGTTGACACCAATTAACGAGTTGAGTACTCATAAAAAATTGTAAGTGGGCGTTGCCAACAGCCAACACTAACTGTTATTGTTACCAAGAACGTCAGCTAACAAAAACGAATTGAAATCAACAAGGAATCACAATTGCATGCCACAATTAGCACCATTGTATATAACATTTTACATCAACCATAAAACATAAATGCAGGGGCAGAGGTAGCTTCCGTTCTTCTTAAATTTTATATATGAACCTGACTTCAACATCTCAAAGGGCCAATACCAGCAAGTCATACCATCTTCTCTTTTGTGCTTGACGAAAATGAATATACCATCCATGGATGGATGGAGATTAACTTCTCGTGTAATAACGCAAAAATAACCATACCCAGTACCAAAACGAGAGCATCAGTTGAAGTCATCACTGCCCGACTTTGATAAGCCCGTAATCAGTGATCAGGAGAAGGAATGATTAATAGCCTTCGCTTATGTTATTTAACAGAGTATTAATATATTAACATTATGTTAGCAAACACAGCATAATAATTCAAATATTCGACAAAAGTTGTGATCCTTAAGCAAACAGGGCATAATGACCAAAATGTAACCAAAGTTGTGATCTCTCTCAATTGTCGCTCTGTCTTGACATTACAAGAACTATTTAACGGCGTTTTCGGCAATTCAAGTTATACATATTAGTTAGTTGTGTGTGTGCTGGGTGCGTACGACCACCACTCGAAGACGAAAACAAACTGCGCAGCAGAAACAACCCTTTTGACAGACGATTACAAGAAACCCAGTCACAAAAATACTAATAAAACAACGAGTTTGTGTTTGATTTGACTGCATATTTAGGGTGCCCGTCACACCGCATATGATTTTACAGCGACTAGTAGAACTCTTGAGTTTACCATCAATTTCAAAGGATAAGAAGAATGAGGAGAATGAAGTGCGTGAGGTATCTGATACTACACTCTGAAGAAAAAATCGTTCTTAGTCTACCGAAATCAAGCACATTCATTGAATAAAGAAGAGTAATAACGCTTTAACATTGGAACATTTTGTGCTCGCTTTGTAACCGGCTTGAGTATTTATCCGTTTTTTATACTTTGTACTCTGTATGTTAGTTAGTGCAAAAGTATGTAACAGGGAGAAGGAATCCTTTCCGACCCTATAACGTATATATATTCTTTGAAAAAACGTCATATCTCCCACAGTTTTGAAGATAGATGGTTCGTAACTTCTAGAGATAGTTAGTAATTAGCATTAATTATCGATTTGCAACAGAAATGATAAGGATCGGATGAACTATACTCAAGTTATAACCAAAAGAAAGTTACTTCCCCCGCCCTGGCAGTACTGGCGTCATCTATTGGTCAGTTTTGAAAATCCCTCATTGTTCAATGCAAGTAGTGGCGCCATCTATTGTTTAGCAGCGCTGATTTCAGCTGCTACTCCAGGTACAGTGTATATTACAGTCGAGCTAGATCGATTTACTTAATTGGTTTATTATTCTTTATTCTGAATTTTTTTTAACTTCACCTTCCTTTTCTGGGAATCGAACTCAGAACCTCGTACTAAACACGAATCGACCTCAGGCATGACAGTGCGATAAATCACAGCAAAGAATGCAGCCATAAGAGTAAGCACTCAGCAAGTAAGAAGCCCGGTGTTTAGGGCGGCAAGGTCATGAGTTCGCGTCACCGTATTTGCACTAAAGCGATGGGTGCCGCAATTGCTGACACTCGACCAAAAACGCAGCCGTGTTACCACTTCAAGTGAGTTAAAGGCGATGTTTGGCCGCAAATTGAGCATGTCATACATAAATATGGTAAATCGATCACCGGCAAATACTTTTCAGATCTGTAGGACAGATTTGAAATTGATTTGAACCAAACCATTTATCAAATAAGTAAGTGAACCTTCAAAAAACCAATAAATTGCGCTGCCCCTTCCAGCATATTCTCCAGATTTAGCCCTGCTCGAATGTTTCCGGTTTCCAAACCTGAAGAAATGGTTCGATTTTAAGGGATTTGGGTTGAAGATACAGGGATAGAAAGCTTCCAAAAAAGCTGGACTAAATAAGTATTTTTTGATCAAAGAACTTTTAGCAGGCTCCAGGTCAATAAGTTATGTTTTTGTTCATAACTTTTCTAAAAAGAAGACACACAGACACCACAAAGGAGGCTGGTTGACTATGTAGCTATTTGATGAATCACCACGATTCAATCGTCAGCAGACTTTACCTGTCTTTTGCGGGTTAGCAGAGGCTACCTCATGCGAGCATTGCTATAATCGCTTGGGAATTCCAAAGGCAGGTTTATAGCAAAATTCAACATCAGCAACCAACGCCAAGTTGCAGAAGCTTTCTGTGTTTGTGCGCCCCATAATACGCACTTCTGTTGTTAGTGGGGGAAATTCTCTCCCCTCAGTCAACACAGTTTCTAATGTTTCTAAGTTTTTTTAAAACGTAACTGACTTGTACTTCATAGCGGACTGTTTTTTTTTTATAAATCTCGCTTCACTCTACCGTCACACCACTGCAGTCACAAATATTAATATAATTCTTGGCAAATTAATTCCACTCGATTGTTAACACTTTCCTCTAGCTCACTCTGGCCAGCTTTTCTCACTCTTGATAGCTTGCTAATGTGTCCATAAATGTGTGAAAGGCCCACAATAGCCCAACCACACACCCAGTTAGATGACACGCCCTGGTTTTAGTATGTCTAAAACGCCTTTGGCATTTTGTTGTTCCAGGCGGAAATGTCGTAAATCATATTTCCAACATTTACATACATTTTATGTGAGCAAAGTCAGCGGCAAACGGCAGCCGCAGGGCAGGGCTGACCCCCCCATTTCCATACCCCTTCGCAGCGTGGGCGTTTGTCCATCAGTTTGGGTTTTTGTGGCCGCGTAGTTCTTTTCCATTTTTTGCGCCATGCTTCTAAGTGTGGATTTTATGTATTTGTTTATGGGAAAATTAGGGAAATGGCTTTTACTCATTTTGAGTTTGGCTTAGGTGCCAAAGGTTACAATTATGAAGTTTACACACCATTTGCCAGGGGATTGAAATGTGAAACAGGGGAGGGAACTCTCACTTCTCGCAGGGCGATTCAATTAGCTTTTTCTCCAAGTCGCGACGCCTACTTAAAGCATATGAGCCGTAGCAGCACATCCGCAATTCATTATCAACACCTTTGTTCCAGCAAATTAAGCCCTGAGGCTGAAATTAATAAAATGCAAATTAGTTAGTTAAAGCAACCCCCAAAATAGGCGATCTTATCTCCCTTTCTCTCGCAGTCCCTTATTAGTTGATTAATTCATAATTTGGTACACATTTTGTGGCCTGCACCTTTCTGTCGTGGATTAACTTGTTTCATTGTTGTCCTTGGAATGATTAATGTTAAGTCTGTCTACCTTTCCACAGCTGCTGCTGCTGCTGCTACGATAAACACGTATTAATAAAGTTGTGGAATTTCATCGAGTCTCATTTCATTGTAGATTCCATGAAAATTGCAATTGCCACGCACCGTTTGAACAGGAGGACAACTGTTGTTCCCCAGCGCCTAATATGCGTGAAGAGTTGTCGCAAAATATTGACAAACATTTGCCCCTCTCACCCGCTGCTCGGGACGCAAACAATTAGCCCGCCTGCGTCTGTGGTACCCCGTCTTTGTCTCAAAACCAACTGCCAACCGCTGACAGCGTGACAAAATCACAAACCACGTGAAATTTTATCTCAATGACCGCAGCAACAGGTAAAAAATAGAAAATAGAACATGGACTGACTCCTTTTTTCCTACCGATTTGTGCCCGTAAATCATGTTGGTCTTCTTGCAGACCAAATGTGATGGCAGTTTGGTATTTGTAGTTGGTTGTGTTTCAATTTGACGCAGTTTTTCAGTGCGTGGCGCAAGCGCAAATGAAATCAGAATATACTTCATACATATTGAATAGCAAATTTAACAGAAAAATCTATAAATTAAACTTAGCAAATGTTATATTTTGATTTCTATTATGAATTTTGTTTCATATTTCTGTAAAGAGCCCAAGAGAATTGAAAGAGGACCGAAAAACAAGACCAAAATCAATTGGAGAATTTCATGAGCTGCGAACAAGTCGCACTGATTAACGAGGTGGAGTGGTTTTTGGCCAATAAAAAGCATTTCATACCTGCGGCGGAGAAATCTTTTTGGTAAGCCCCTCCCATTGATATGGCTGGTCCCTAATTTGATAGACTGCCCATGGACACACCACCCGAGCTTCCAAATTCGCAGCCGCCTCAGAACGTTGTAGTGGTGGGTCCTCAAGCCCACACCAGTTGAAAAGCAAACTGGGCGAAACAGGCGATTTAGCGAAAGAAAATTCAAATTTTGAAATACAAAAATCCGCTAATTTATGATAAGTATTCGATTACCAATTGACTATTAAGCCTATCGATACTTTTCAATTATTTTTGTGATTTATATTCGCAGCAGTTGCAGAAAAAACAAGTAAGAAAGTCAGTCAAGCCCGACTGTAATATACCATGTACCTCCTGTTGCTGCTGAAAGCAACCTTCTTTGCTCATAACTTGAGTATCGTTCATCCGATCTTTATCATGTCTTTGGCAAATCGATCAAAATTGCTAATTACTAACTGTCTCTACACTCAGAAAAAAAATTCGTTCCAAATCTACCGAAATCAAGCCCATTCGTTGACAAAAGTAGAGTGATCCCGTGTTTTCTTGAACCGTGAACAGCGGGTGTCATACTATGAACATTTTGTGCACACTTTATGAACGGCTTGGGCATGTTTTAAGAACATTTTGTGCAAAGCAGAAAAAAAAATGTTTATTCAAAAGTTTTTTCTATTTTTTTCAAAAGTAAATTCATTTTAAATTTCATTTTAGTTTTCTTTTAGATTTCCTTTATTTTTACTTAATCTCCCTTCTCTAGGGTTCGAACTCATAGTTCGGCCTTCAACTCTAACTAACCAAAATTTCGATCCTCCGCCCGATCTTCAATGAACTGCCAGTTCCATTAGGCTGCTGCTCCCGCTAAAAGGCAATGGAACTCTCTGAATACCTGGCTTGTTAGCAACCCATACTGCTTCTGCATCCTTTCAACCCTAAAGATGAAACTTTCGACGGTCAAGCCTGGTCCAGACCCATCGAACTTTATGTTCCAGCGATCTAAACCAGCTGCGGGCCTTGTAGCTTCCCATTTGTCAAATGACTGGTCAGTAGACTGTTCGGCCAACCCTTCTTTAAGCGACTGCGAATTAGAGTGGAACATTTGTTGTGTTGTAGGCGGTTGACTTTGCTGCGTTTGATGCCTGTCTTGCAGTGGCTGGTGCTGGAACGGGTACGCACTCAATGCCATCCTGGTGAATGCTGAAGTTGCTTCTTCGTTGCTTCGACTAAATTCTCCCGATGCTTCCATGTTGACCACTCTGTTGTTTAAAACTGTCATCTAAGCCCGTAGTCCCCTATTGCGTGTACCATTTCATCATTTTTAAGCAACAGCGCTGCTACCATCCTTGCGTGAAGTGTTGGATCTCAACCATCACGATTATCGACCTCACTCGGTCCGCTGCGGCGAAATGCTATAAAGAACGCATGTGAAGGCAAAGCTCTGATTGTTGAGAGCTTTGCAGAGAGCTTTGCCTTGTATGTCGTGAGATCGAGTCAGCGTGTTCCCGAAGATTTGTTTGTTGTTTTTGTTTATTTTGATTTTTTATTTTTTTATTTTTAACAATTAATAATTATTGTAGAATGTAAAATATTTCTTAATGCGCGATGTTCGGACTTTGGCTATGATTTGTGCCAGTTTTAGTAAGAAAGTTTTTTTGTGGTGTTTTTCTGTGAACGACCGGCTTGTTTTGTGAACGATAATTTACGAACTAAATCGTTTAAATAGGAGTCCGCTTTTGCTGGGTTATAGATGGTCGTTTTTTGTCTTAGTGTAGAAGATTCGAACCATCCATCTACAAAATTGTGGGAGATATGACATTTTTTCCAAATGGTGGGTGTGGGAGGAGGCGTGTCAAAAATTGATAATAATTTTGATCTGCCTGCACGTATAGGAAGTGTTTGTCCCATACAGGTCAAACCTCTATCGCTTACCATCTCTGAGATCTGTGCGTTCATTCAGACGGACAGATGGACAGACAGCCAGACGGACATGGGTATATCGACTCGGCTGTTGATGGTGATCATAAATATATATACTTTTACGGGTCTCCCTGTATCTTTCTTACCAATCAAAAAATCTGCTTTTCCGCGATTTCTCGAAAACGGCCCACCTAAAAAATATGTGGAATGGATTCTTGGACCCAACGGAGGGATTTACATAGGGAATTACTACCAAATGTTCGGGATCGCAAAATTTGTATTATTTTGTAAACTAGTGTAATTGAACAAGCATGGTAAAGCTATTTTTTCTTATTCTTGAATAACTGAACTGCAAAATTTTCAATACTGGGTTTTAATATCTAAACCTACAAACCAAAAAAATTGGAAAAAATCTTGCTGCTTTGATAGACTCCAACTTGTAAGTTGTATCGAGTTTGGTGATGCCACCACATGGAGGCCAAGCATATGGATTTCTAGAACATATTTTAAAAAAAACCGTTCGCATAATTCCATCATTTTGAGTTCTTTATTTTATTCTAAGACCAATTTTCGAACAAAATTCTCATGTTTTTTGGTATTTACTCTGTCAGTTTTACAAACTTTGCACGAAGTTTCCAAACACATGTAGGCTAAATATTTGTCACAATCGGCCAGATTAGATGACTATAACATATAGCTACCATAGGAACGATCGGTCGGAAAACTAGTTTTCTACTAACTTTTTTGTTTTTAACGGAAGCGTTACCCTGACTTAGTGTTTATTAAGATGATGTGCTCTCACATAATTCTACAAAGTTTAATCAAAATCGGACGACTGCATGGTATACCTACGATAGGAACGATCGGGCCAAAAACTAGTTATAGTTAGAAATGCTTTGTAAGTTTTAGTGTAAGCGTCACCAATCTAGGCATTTATGAATTTTAATCGATTTTCACAATGCTACAAAATTTGATCAAAATCGGGTGACTATATCGTATAGCTCCCATATAAAAATCGTTTTCTGGCTAAAACTGACAAATGCGATGTTGTATGGGAGGGCGGAGTAGTTTTTTCGATGTTGTTCATCTTAGAAATATTCCGTATATTCCATTTCAAATTTCAAGTATTTCTTTAACTACGGTTGCAACTGATTTAAGTCCACCTAGATGGGCAAAATCTTACACTGTGGGTCGAATACATGCCAAAACCATGCTATCTCTTTTACTCTCACAAGTTGTTGTTTTTGCGTGCTTGTAACGGTTTTGTTACTCGTGTACGAGCTGTGCACTAGATCTTTGATTTCGGCGACAAGAACTCGCGGCAATTCGTGGCCGAAGTTACGCGTCAACGCGGGTACTTGCACTCGCAAATACATGAGCTCGCACATACCATTATCCACAAATACACGAGTGCTTTTGCATTTTTCTTTTGTGTATACTTCTTGAAGTAGCCGGCTACGAGCGTTGAGTTTACTTGTATAGCATTTGTAGCACGGGTGAACGAGCTTACTCGTAACAGCTGTTCAACAACTGTTTTTAGACTTTCGTGAAGTGTAAGTTTTTGAATCCAGCTGCATTCGGTGTTATTCTTTTTGTTTTTGTTAATATGATTTGTTGTCTCTGTGAAATGTTTAAGCTTGTCTGCAACAACCTGCACTTGCGAACAACAGAATACTATTTCAGGCGCTTGGTCGGTTTGCAAACGCACAATTTTTTTGGTATGGCTCGCCGAAAAAGTGCCTCAAGGAAATTTTCAGCAGTTGCGTATGTTTTTGGCAGCGTCATTGATAAAACAAAATTTATTAAGGAAAAGCTGCTAAAAATTGCAAACTTTTAAGGAATGTAAACAGCAAATTAATTGGTTGAAAAATGGGAAAATCTTTAGCGTTTTCGCGCCCAAAGCAGAAAACAATTTATATTTAAAAAAGAGCCTGCCGAACAATGCCATTTTTTATGAGTTTGTATACTCTACTCTACACGCTTGTATTATACACATTTCTTACCGCCCTGCAAGGACATCGTCAATATTAAAAAACCGAAATCCAATACAAGTTTAGGGTTGAAATGGCTTCATTTTTGGATATTCCGATCCATGGTTCAGGACATACAAATAATAACAAGACTGGAAGAAGTTAAGTTTTAAATGTTTTCCCAAATAACAGGCTTGGCGAATTCTACTTGATATGGATTCTGGGCGTAAAGTGAGTACGAATGCATTTCGTGCATACGCCTATTAAACCGCTGAGATTTTAATGTGAAAGAAAACCCGTGGTTTTATATGCTTTCTTCGCTTCACAAAATTATGATCCACAAAGCCGATATATTATCTTATTTTGCTTCAAATAAAAAAACAGCAATTAAAACAAATTTATATTTTAGAAGACATTAATTTTCTTCCGCTGGATAAGCCATTTCACCAACTGTTCACCGCTTCCGTTTTTCATCTGCTGCCACCTACCAGCCTCCTTTAAATCCGTATGCACTTAGTAGTTCATCCTCTTATACGCCCGCCGAGTGTGCTTCACCCTCAGTTCTTGGAGCCGACTATGATTGAGCTGCTCTCCCAGCACCAAATAAAGTGAAAAACCATTCAAAAGACCATTCAAATATAAAAAAGTAATTTGAAGACAGTTAAAAGAGGAAATTTTTGACGAAAGCTCCTAACAAATGTTACTTAGGCAATGCATGAATCAATCTACCTCTAAATTGAGAAATTCCTCCATAACCGTTGTCTTTTCTACCAAAACCCTCAAGCCTCCTCAGCAACATCTCTTTTCGCGTAAGCACATTTCAGACGATGCATTTAGCTTTCATTAAAATCAATTAGCTAAGCCTACCCATGTGGCCAGTGGCGCTGGCAGCGGCCATAAACATAATGCCGCTGTTGCCGCCCCAACAATCGGCACCAATTGAGGCACTCAACATTAACCACGAAAATCCTCCAACAATCAATAAAACTTTAATACGCCTTTCACCCATGAAATACCCAACGTACCCGCCTCCTGCCACACACACACACACAAACACACACAACCAACTTAACTGCAAAATATCAACAACTTTTTGGTAAGTAGTTTGCTGCCAACTTGGCCAAAAAAATTTGATTGACAAGCCATCGAAATAATTTGCCGTCGATTTTCGATTAGCAAAAAAAAAAAAAAACACACACACAAAAAATATACGCAGACAGCACCCAAAGAGGCCAGAGGGTCTCGTGTCAGCTGTTTTCGGCCGTAAAACTTAAACGCGGCGGCGGGCTTAAACGACTTTTCATTCGCAACTCAACAAAAAGTTGACTTCCCTCTGAAAAAGAAATTATTGCTTGACGAAACTCTCGATTTTCGTGCGAATGTCGTGTAAAATGCGAGAATGTGAAATGCGAATGAAGAAACATGCATGAAACATAAATTTCGCTTAAGAATTGTTGTTCTCGTGCTTTTTTATGCTGACAACATGCAAAATTCGCATTAGTCGCTAGGTGGTAGTTAGGAGCTGAGTTTTTTTTTTTGTCTCAGCTTTGGTGTGTGTTTTTATAGGGTACGAGGGGAGGCACAGCAAGTGCTAACACACATAAATCTGAATAATAAACGATCTCTTTTGAAGTTGTAAATAAAATGTACCTCTTTATGTAAGCTAATACTTTTAATTGCAAGACTTTATTACAGCGCAAAAAGATCAAAGAAAGAGTTGAACATATTAATCAAAAATTAAATTGAATGGACGGGTGCCTAACCTAAGCTTTAATAAGTAAAATGCTAAGGGAAAAGAAAAAGAAAACGGTGTTTCAATCAAGACTGCAAAGCCTTGAACGATAAAGGAAGGTTCGGTACCGAGGCTAAAACCCGTCGGTCTGCCAACCTGTTTTTGAAAGCTTTGAGCCCAAGGTTTCGGTTTGGTCCTTGGTTTCTAACTAGTTGATCAATTTTATTTTACCATATATAGGTGTCAATAGCGAACGGCGCATCCAATTTTTAAATTTTTTTCTTATGAAAATCAATTTTTGTATTAACCTGGTGTTGGTAAAAAGTTGTTTGTCTCTTCCACGGTTACCGAAAAATCCAGGATTGTAGTCTACAAGGGGAATGTAAATAGCTTGGTGATCCATTTTAGCAATTCTCGATTTCCTAAGATCGAATATGTTGAATTATGTTATTTGTTTTCTAAAAGGCGGCTTAGGGTCATTTTTTCCAACGAAACTTTCTTTTCAGGTATTTGACGTAAAAGGTTCGATACCTGGTCCAGTTCAAGAGACCCAAAAAACCTGAACCAAACCGAATCTAAGGGGTTCGGCTCTTGACCGGTTTACAGCCTTGCTTTCAATGATGTTTGCAAATCGAAATTACCCGTACCGTACAATTTATTGTGTATTTTGAACCGCTACTGGAACTTGAACTTAGTACCTCGGGGGACTGAACACACGGCATGGCCTCTTAGCTCGCTTCGGCATCGGACGTCAATTTTAAGGCGCAACCGGTAACAGTATAAGAACTCAGCTGGCAGAAATTACCATCGAGATTTTTGCCAGCTGAGCCGTGATTTCTGCAACCTGAGTTCTTATACTGCAACAAAATATTTAAATAAAAAAGTCAAGCCCTTATTTTTTCGAGAATTTTTTGTTTGACCCACTTTCTTAGGCTATGCACACCTGCTTTGGTGACTTTCCGACTTGACGTTATCCAGTTTTCATTTTCATCTCATCGATGTTGTTTGCAACTCTACCGTCCTTCCTTAAATTTCTTTTAACAACAGCCCAATATCGCACTATGGATCGTAGCTCTGAACAATTTCTGATTTATTTAATAATTTCTTAATTCCTAGTGCTACAAGGATAACCTTTTACATTAATGCACTTGTCACATACAAAAAAAAGATCATATCATTTAAATCATTAATCCTTCTTCTTCCTAACCTAATACATATATAGCAAGACAGATTTTTATTACTAGTTTTTGATTTGTGTAATTAAATGTTATTATTAATTGTTTCCTACTAAAAATTCTTTTAGTTTGACCCTAAATTGCGTTGCGTTACTAACTATTTTTATTTGTGTAGGTAATTTATTCGACAGATGAACAGTGTGAACGAAAAATATGCTGTTTATGTTTTTGGTTCTACCAGATGTGCTGAAGCATAATTCATCATATAAATAGCTTGGTTCTTTCGTGGAAGTTACCCTGTGCAAAAGTATCATGCTTCTGTAATCAGTCCAAGACTTAAAATTAAGTTCATAGATTTGTAATGTGTTCTCTTCGCTTGACATTGTAGACGGATCTGGCAATACTATTGAATGTAACATTAAGCCTACGCTGAGAAGCTATATCACAGTTTCCAAATATCTCAATTCTATAGCAGAGCGTAGGTGACAGATATGGTTTTGCTATCAATAGCCTAAGATCGGTAGGTAAAAGCTGCTGGGTTAATGAGAGCTGTCTTAGAAGTCTAAAGGTCTTTCCGGTGGCTTTAATCACCTGATTACTCTATGATAGAGAGTTGTTAATAATTATGCCGAGAATTAGCACCTGCTCGACATTATTTATCGGTGTGCTGTTAACGATTAAGTCCGGCAGGCTTTCAGTACTCATCGGTTTTTTGTATATAACAATACACTTACATTTTGACGGATTAAGTGACAAACCATTACAAATAACCCACCTACTAACATTAGACAATTCTCTGTTACAAAGACTTACACATTCATTTATTCTTTGTAAGGGAAAACTGACATAAAGCTGGACATCATCGGCATGTGAACATTACAATTAGAGAATGAAACAGGGAGATCGTTTACATACATTGAGAACAGAAGTGGACCAAGAATTGACCCTTGAGGTACACCACGTTTCAAAGACAAAACTGCCCACTTCTCAAGATCGGTAATCACCGTTTGTCTTCTTACACATAGGTTCGAAGAAATAAGTTTCATGGCAGTTTCTGAGAAATTAAAAAATTTGGCTAGTTTGGTACATAAAATTTCATGGTTTACCGTATCAAAGGCTTTGCTAAAGTCAAGTAATGTCAGAAATGTTACCTGACTGTTATCAACTTGCTTACGAATATCTTCAGTGACCTTTATTAATGCCGTGATACAACTTCTGTGCTTCCGGAAACCGGATTGCATATTACTTAACATTGGATTTAGGCTTAAAAATTTACTAATCTGCTGTAACATAAGATGCTAAATACTTTAGACATGAAGGGAAGTATGGATATCGGTATATACTCGTCGTTTGCCTTTGGTAATGGAACAATCTTGGCTACTTTCCTATTTTCCGGAAAATTCGAGGTGTAAACGCAGTGTTGCAGATATATTATATGTTACATGATTAATAATTTTTGGTAAGATAAGCTTAAAGAATTTAAAATGCATATCATCTAACCCAACAGCATTCGACTTAATTTTAAGGACGCATTTAAGAACATCACATGGGTTCACGCACATAAAAGTAAAGCTGCAATCACAGGTATTATTAACTACAACATCTAGGTAGGGACTACTAATAGCTTCAGGTACATTCGATTGCACATACTTCAGGTTAACTCTTTTCTCTCTCTCTCTTTCTTTGAGGTAACTGTCTTTCCGATTCCCAATTTTTTCAGCTCCCCCCATTTTTGATTGGTAGATATTGCCCTTTGGAATTTGCAAGAGTAGTGGTTAATTTTTGCAGTATAAATCATTTGGCTTACTAGGCTTCTGAGTGTTCTAAAACGCTGATAGTGCTCAGGAGCTCAGGTTTTCTTCTTTACGCACAAAATTAAATGCTTTTTTCGTTAAGGAGTACCTGAGTTGCTTGAACGTAGTGCTCGGATGCAAGATCCGGCCAACACACACTAGACACCTTATGTTTTTTATAACATTTGATTATAAGTAGGAGTTTTTTCAAACACTCTTTCATGTAAATATCGGCAATTAGGGTGCCCTTTGTAAAAAAAACAGCACTTGTTTTTGTACACAGAAAAAACTATCGTTGGTTGAATCTACCAATATTTCAATTTACTGCCAAATATTGTTACAAGTATTTTGTACTGAATTTTTGGTCAAAATTACCCATTAAAATTGTTGTTGTTCTTGAAACTGCGGCGGCTTGCAGTAACATTGTACCACTGAAATAGTACCTCGCATGAACAGTAGTAAATATATTTTGTTATTATACCCTGTTCCCATTAAAAATGGGTAAGAGGGGATCAATGAAGTTGTGCAAATGTATGTCACAGTCAGAAGGATGCTTCTCCGACCCTATAAAGCATATATAGTCTTGATCAGCATCAACAGCCGAGTCGATTAAGCCATGTCCGTCTGTCCGTCTGTCTGTCTGTATGAACGCGTTGATCTCAGAGACTATGAGAGATAGAGCCACAAAATTTTGCATGTAGGTTGGTTTCAGATTCGGAAAATTCTTCCTCCTCATCCCTTTAACCCTTTAACAATTTTTAAGTTTGAACTCTGAGTTTGAGTTCTGAAAATCACAATAAGATCCGAGCAAAAAACACATTACTCTTGGAACAGGGTATTTTGCAGTCGGGGTACTCGTTGCAGCACTCTTACTTGTTGTTTGTGGTTTTCTGAATCATCACACTTGCCGCAGTTGCCGCATTTATATTAATTATAAGGGAGTTCGAACTTGAGAATTACAAGTGGTCTCATTTATGCGAGTTGCCAAAAATTATTGATGTATGTTTTTAGGCAGAAATATAACAGATATAAGTAGTATCTTAGACGCGTTGGCACCTATGCGTGCGGCAGGCGAGCGCATTGAGCCAACGTTCAAATAGTGCTCAGGTTCCCGAGTTCTAGTCACCACAGAGTAAGTAAAAAGTTAATTAAATTATAAATAATGTGATGTTTTTCAAAATTAGTACGTGGAATAGGTATTTGTTCTGTGGTGTGGCATTTGTATTGTTTGTGGTATTTGTACTGGTGCTGTGTTGCACATATGAGTTTTACTGTAAACATTGGTTGGAGCATTTTCACCGTCATTTCTGGTTGAAATCTACTGTGCTACCGTGATCATTACGCTATGTGTTAGGTCACTTTTACTGTACCTGACGGCAAGTTCAACCCTCGTTTATGGGTTAGAGCATTTTAACGACAGAATTGATTGAATTTACCGACGAAATTTTTTCTGAGTTTGTCTTTGGGCACCTTTTTGTCTGCCTGTTTTTGGCAAGACTTTAGTGAACATGTCTCCCCGAACTTAATAATAATGTTTTTTTACGCAATATGTACTATCTTTAAAGAGTTTAGCTCATTTTCTGTACGAAATTCCATTTTCAGTATAGTAATTGTGCACAATTTTTTGCGTACTTGTTCTTCGATTCGAGGCATCGTAAAAACTAAAAGCAAATAGAGCAAAGTAGTAGTAGTTCTCTCATACTTCTCGGAGCGAGATTAGGAAAGCAAAGTCGTGCGTGTGGCTGCACAGAAGTTTCATTTCGGGGTTCGAATTGCTTAAAGCTCTTAATCCAAGGATTTGGGTTGAGATATGGCTTAAATTTGGAAAAAATATTCTGTTTCTTTGGGTCGACGGGTCATTCTGGTGCTGTCTTTAGTCTTCGACATAGCTGTCAGTATTAAAATCAGCGATGCCCAGCCGTATGCTCTTTGAGTACGTTTTGTTTTTGTAATTCCACCGCAGATAGGAAATCAATGATCGTATACATGCAGGGCGCGACGTATACAAAACGACACACATGCAAACGATTTCGTGTGTATGCGTCGCGTAGAACAAAAACCGGTTTTGTTCTCTTCTTTGTTTGGTTTTGGTGCTTTTCTTTGTGAGTATTGGTGAGTGCTCTGTCGTATGCTGCTTTTGGTCATGCCTGATTTAAATGGTCCCGATTAAGGTCTTCGAAGAACATTTTTGTGGTCTTGCCTCTTTTTCGGCTGTATTCTTCTCCTAATCATGTTACTTTTGATGAATAGACAAACTATTCAGATGACTACGTATCTTTAATGGTTAATACTGGAGTTCCGTTTCGAGAACAGTTTGGTGAGCTTTGTAGGGTTTGATTCATGATCCAGGTTTAAGGGCGATTTCCAGAAGGCACGAATTAAATTTTATGTCAAACTTCACATGAATAGAAACACCTTTGAAACGTTTTGAAATCTGAATGCTATTGCACAGCAGTCCTATTCGAATGAATTGTGCCGAAATAAATTTTTATGTCATCAGGAATCCAGCCTTTAGAGTTACGAAAATTGAAAACCGAAGCAAGACTCAAAGGTTCCTTATAAAAAAAAGGTGTGTTCTTTTCCAATACAAATGATCCCTGAAATGGCTGTCTATTATGAGCATCAAACTTTGCAATTCGTAAGTAAATTAGCAATCAAGCCAAAATAGTACAGAGAAGCGCTGCTTGGCTTTTTGGGATCTTAAAGCAATGACTTTGAAACATAACCAAATTCATAACTGGGTATGACACCGTCGACTCTTTTCACCAAGCACAAATGTTTTTATTTCTGTTTCTTGTTTTTTTGTTTTGTGTTTTGCTTGGCAACTTTTGTTTGTTTGGCTTTAGTGTGTTGTATGTTGTTAACCCTTTTGTGGCCGTCAACAGTTGCCCCACCCATCCCCCATGAAAGCCTCCACTAACTTTACTCCGCCACCCGCCTCCCGTTGTGCGCATTTACGACACATTAACAAATTTACTCCTTTCATTCGTTTCATTCCTGTGGAAGTCCACAAAGTATAAATTGCAATGTAATAGCTGCCGATTGTCGCGCTAACAACACATTTGCATGTCCTTTGGCTTTTGGAATATG
The DNA here is from genome assembly GCA_037044535.1 of Lordiphosa magnipectinata. Taxonomy (NCBI): domain Eukaryota; kingdom Metazoa; phylum Arthropoda; class Insecta; order Diptera; family Drosophilidae; genus Lordiphosa; species Lordiphosa magnipectinata. Next base: position 211,854 of record JBAMBO010002404.1, read on the forward strand.
CCGTTTTTTTTAGTTTTGTTGCCCTGTAATTAGCCAGAGGACAGCGATGCCGATGCTTATTTACATTTGTGCGGGCTTAGACAAAAGTCGCATGCAATGCGCCGTGCAAGCATTCCATTTGCCTTTCTGATATACATCTACGATGTCAGCACGTCGTTTGGAGACCCAAAACACTAACTGGACTTAATTTAACACTCACCTGCCCGATTTGGTGATGATCATTTCGGTGCCCAGCTCATGAAACTTATCCCATAGCTCCTTGGTCTCCAGATGGCATTGGACTGGCATGAGATCATCGCAATTGCACGAGCCAAGTATTTTGGGCGTGGGCTGCTGTAAGGCGGAGAAGGAAAAGGAAGGAAAGACAACTTGTTTAGTACACAGATAGTCCCAAAGGGGGCGGGTGCACTCAGAAAAAATGTCATGCTTAATTGAGGAATTAGCGTGATTGAATCCAGATTAAGTAAAGTTTCTTTCAAATTGAAGAGATTCTATAAAACCAAGACGAACTTGAATCGGAAACTGACAGGCCTGTTCCCTAAACCGAAAACGAGTGGAATTGTCGCAAATTGAGCTGTTCTGAATTCCACATTCCACGACAAAATTTGTCGTTTTCTAAAGTTGAATTGAAGATGCGGCGGAATTAAAAGTAATTGATATTTGAGCGACCGAGCGACTATGACTAAGCCGAGCTGATCTGAAATCCACTTTTGTTTTGAGTCCATTTCAACCTTTATGTGCACTTAAGTATGCGGACAACACGGTTTCGATGGAATGGATTTAAAGAGTGAATACGGGCCTTGTGAAATCCAATTATAGAGTCTGGCTGAAACTGTTGATTAAACCGTTTTCGAAACCGAGTTAAAAAAGTCGAAAATTAACCAAATCGTTTGGAATTTGGAACAACAAAATGTAAAACGTTTTGAATTCGGAACAGGCCTAGAAGTTTTCTGCATTTCAAAAAAACCTAACCTAGATTTTTGAGTTCGTAGACTCAGCAAAAGAAAGAAGAATTCTGTACTCAAACCAGCAAAAGTTCAGTACAAGGAAAATTTGAATTCCAAATTTGAAAAAAAGTATTATTTTAATTTAGTTTTTCAGGTTAATTACAAACCGATCCCAATTCGATCACGGTCATACCTAAATTTAGGAGCGATTTTTTTTTTCCGAGTGTGAGAATTTGTTTTGGATTAATGCTAACTTTGTGGCGTTTCGTTACCTGCGCAGGCTCCTCTGGCGACAGGCGTTCTGCATCCTCCACGGCTGCTGGACTGTGAGCGGGCGGGGGCGGTGAGGGCGTGACTGATCCAGCTGTGGCGGCAGCATTTGGTGTGGCGGTTGAGGCACGCCCTCGATGGCTGCTTGATTTGTTGTTGCTGTGATGATTGTGATGTTGGCGTTGCTGCTGCTTGTTTGGTGTTGCATGGTGATGAGTCTGCTGGCGTTGCTGCTGCTGTTGTTGTTGTTGCTGCTGTTGCTGTTGTTGTTGCTGTGCAACACGCAACGCATGACGTGCATGTTGCTGGGCCTGAGCTGCTGCCGCTGCCGCCGCTGCCGTCGCCGTTGGCGCTTCGTCATCACAGTCAACCACATCAACGTCAACATCATCGTCCCCATCCTGAGCCGAATAACGCTCCACCGACAATGGACCTAGAGAGACATCAAATGGCTTGTTAATGCGGGGGAGAGTTGTCGAATTCTCTCAGCAACATGTTGCATGTCGCTAAATGATGACGAGAACGAGGACAGCAATTGGCAGGGTCGCGCACTGATTGCATTTTACAGATACGCCAAATTCAATTATTTGCTCAAAATGCAATTTCATATGTTAATTTGTGTGTGTGTGTGTGTGTGTGTATTGCATTGGCGTAGCTGATGGAGGCGTATGAGGAGCAGCAGTGGGGCTAATGAATGCGCTTCTGTGTGTGCGCTTCTGTCTCTACCCAATTATGGCTTCTAAATAGTTTTTGCATACATATGTACATGTGTGTGAGTGTGCGTGTGCGTGTGTTTGTATTTTGCTGTCATGTCGAACAATGCCCTTTCCCCCCCCATTCACCCACCCACTGTGCATTCAAATAGGTTTTGATTATTTTATTGCCTCGCATTTGCCGCAATTATCAAGTCATCAACGTTGCATTGTCATCAATATATAATTTATAGAATAATGCAAAGCAAAACAGAAAAAATTGTTATGAAATACAGCTGCGACACTTTTACACTCATCGAGGGAATTGACAAATGGAAAACCGTATACACAATCAATTAATATGGATATTATGTACATATTTTTTCTTTGAAAAATTAAATGTACAATTTAACTAAAATTATCAAAAATCTTTGGCAAATTTAACAATTATTCTAAATAATTTTACAAATTGATTGATGGAAGTACCTAGGTACCAATACCTAGGTACATGTACAAATACATAGCTACAAACTATGTGTATCTCTTACCTTTCCTCGGTATTTTCAAATTCGAGAACCTTTAACCTTACCAATTTCTTCATTATACCCTTGCAAAGGGTACTATAATTTTGCCCAGAAGTTTGCAACGCATAGAAATATTCATTTCCGACCCCATAAACAAACGACAAAAAAGTCTTGCGGTATTTCCGCAAGCTTGTCTTTGCAAGCGCGTAGTTCTAGTTGTATTCGTCGCATCGGTTCACGCTAGAGCTTTTTGGAAAGCTCTTTTCACGCGCTAACACGTGTTTGATTTATTGTTGTTTGTTTTTAGTCGTTCGTGAGTTATAGCGTCGCAAACATGGAGCAAAATAAAGAGAAAATACGGCATATTTTACAGTACTACTACGATAAAGGCAAAAATGCATCTCATGCTGCCAATAAAATTTGTGCAGTTTATGGACCCGATACAGTTTCCATTTCCACCGCACAACGATGGTTTCAACGTTTTCGTTCTGGTGCAGAGGTGATCGAAGATGCGCCACGGTCCGGAAGGCCTGTCGTCGAAAATTGCGATAAAATCGTTGAATTGATCGAAAGAGACCGGCATAGTAGCAGCCGTAGCATCGGCCAAGAGCTGGGCATGAGTCATCAAACCGTTATAAACCATTTGAAGAAGCTTGGATTCAAAAAGAAGCTCGATGTATCGGTGCCACACGACTTGACGCAAAGAAACATTTTTGCCCGTATGGATGCATGCGAATCGCTTCTGAATCGCAACAAAATCGACCCTTTTTTGAAGCGGATGGTGACTGGCGATGAAAAGTGGGTCACTTACGACAACGTGAAGCGCAAACGGTCGTGGTCGAAAAGCGGTGAAGCTGCCCAGACGGTGGCCAAGCCTGGATTGACGGCCAGGAAGGTTCTTCTGTGTGTTTGGTGGGATTGGCAGGGAATCATCCACTATGAGCTGCTCCCCTATGGCCAAACGCTCAATTCGGACCTGTACTGCCAACAACTGGACCGCTTGAATGCAGCACTCATGCAGAAGAGGCCATCTTTGATCAACAGAGGCCGAATTGTCTTCCATCAGGACAACGCCAGGCCACACACATCTTTGGTGACGCGCCAGAAGCTCCGGGAGCTCGGATGGGAGGTTCTTTTGCATCCACCGTATAGTCCGGATCTCGCACCAAGTGATTACCACCTATTTCTGTCCATGGCGAACGAGCTTGGTAGTCGGAAGTTGGCCACAAGAGAGTCCTGTGAAAAATGGCTCTCCGAGTTTTTTGCCAATAGGGAAGCGAGCTTCTATAAGAGGGGCATTATGAAGTTGGCATCTCGTTGGGAAATCGTCATCGAACAAAACGGCGCATATTTGACTTAAATCGCATTATTATAACCAATTTTATGAACAATTGAAAATTCAATAAAAAAATACCGCAAGACTTTTTTGACAACCTTATATATTCTTGATCAGGGCGACACGCTGAGTCGATTGAGCTTTGTCCGTCCGTCTGTCTGTCTGTCTGTCTGTCTGTTCGTCTGTCTGTCCGTCTGTCTGTCTGTCCGTTTGTCTGTATGTCCGTCTGTTTCTACGCAAACTAGTCTCTCAGTTTTAAAGCTATCGAGCTGAAATTTTGCACAGAGTCTTCTTTTTACTGCACGCTGCTAATATGTCGGAACTGACCAGATCGGATGACTATATCTTATAGCTGCCATAGGAACCATCGGTCAAAAAATGGGTCTTAGTGAGAAAAACTTTTTTGTTTTCAATGTTAGCGGCCTTAAACTCGGCCATTGTTAATATTATATGCTCTCAAACAGAGTTGCAAATTTTAGTCAAGATCGGATGACTATATCTTATAGCTGCCATAGGACCGATGGGTCGGAAAAAGGGTCTTAGTGAAAATTTTTTTTTGTTTTCAGGTAAATCGTTCTTAAAGTCGGTGATTATAATAATAATTTTACAAATTGAATTAAAGCTTGCTTTTACCGATGTTAATATGCCCAGTGTTAGGTACAATTACCTAGGTACATGTACAAATACATAGCTACAAATTTACCTAAGCGAGGTCTTCATTTTCATTAACCTTGTCAATAGGTATCAGGTATAGGATATCAATTGTTGTATTGATTTTCGGATCACACTTAATCTAAGGCTCTTTATTTCCAAGAAATATTAAAAAAAGACTACTGCATTGTGAAATTTGTGCAGATATTTTATCAGCATTGTCTAGTAAATTTTCAACTTTATTATTGTTAACCATGACTGATCAGTGACTGAATAATGCATATAAATAAAGATTTAATGGCAAATGTCAACTTTGTGTAAACAAAACTATTAAGTTTGATTAGAAATCTACTGGAAATTTACACAAGCATTTGAAGGTGAGTAGCTACACAATATTATATAAATATGTGCACAAAAATTTGAATACAAACATAAACACATATTTATGTACATATGATCGAACTTTTTGCACCACATTTTCGATACATACATACTTTTGTGTATAAATTTGTTAGTATTCCAATCTATGGCAACAGTTTCTTGTGAATTTGTATAAGCAAAACAATGTTGATATTATAGCATAAATTTCAATTTCTTTACGCTAGAGGGTTCATCCCAATAGTTACTCTTCCTACGAATCAATGAAAGCCAAAGTATCGAAAGTTTCCTGTAACTCAACTTAGGAAACAGCAGGAGATATATATTCAAGTATCCTAGTATCTTGAATTACAACCATTACTGAATTCATTATAACAAATGTAACTTAATTATTTTATTACTGCTAAATGAATGCATTTGCGATTATATTATAGCCGAGATGTTGCCGCTCTGCTCTGTTAAAAAGAAAAGTTTCAGGGAACTGTTTGTAGCTTTAACTGGAGGTCCGGTAAAATGCTATGCTAGATAAGAGAAAGGCGGACAATAAGAAAAATGTAGACCATATTTCTGAAAATACTAATTTTGTCTGTACGACTGCTGATATCTGGAGTTGCAATAACAAAAGTTACTTTGGTGCAACCGGTCACTATTTGGATAGGCTTCTAAATCGTAATTTTTTCGTGCTCGCATATAAGCGTGTGCGACTTTCCCACACACATGAGGTAATTGCTACTGTATTAGCTGAAGTTCATAGCAAATACGGACTTAGAAATTGCCAAAAATGTGGAACAGTTACAGATAATACATCCAACTTCTGTTTTGTTATGTTTTTAAATTTAAAAGTACATTTTTAGCACCTTTACCTTTACCTAGGTACTGGAAATTCCGGATATCTTTTACCCTACATAGGTATATTTTTTAAAGATTACCTAGGTAAGAAAATCGAGTACCTTTCCAATCACTGCTTAATTGTTATCAGCTTTATTTGATTCCAAATAATACCGAATTTTCACTGCGGTCGTACGACTTTTTTTGGGGCTACGACCTTTTAGTCACGAACAGTCGCAAATAGTCGCAAACGTCAATAAGCTGTTTTTTGTTTAAATAAAATAAATAAAATGGCAAGTTCGGTATTAAATTTGGAACATTTGTCTATAAAATGGAAAATAACATAACATAATGGAAATAATTGAGAACTGGACTAGTGAGGATGAAATGCTTTTGGAAAATTTCCTTAATCGCCATTTAAAGGGAATGGGAACAATGGGAAACGCCTTCTAATCAGAATTCCACAGCACCGTTGAGGAGGACATCAATCTCCTGCCAGCCAATCAATGCAATTCAGAGCACATCACCGGCGCAATCCGCAATCCTTTGGCTGGACCAAGTACCCTAAGATCAATCGCCACAAAGATGTGCGTAGAGACATACGCATCATCGGGTATACATGGGATACATGGATCGACTCCTCTTCGGACGAGATGATTTAATTCCAACGGGGCGGCAAAATGGTGGACATTAAAATCGTAGCAGGAGCTGACCATCTGACCATTATCTGATGGAGATGTTTAATTCATCCGTAAAACCACCGAGTCGAATGAGGAGCATGAGCCGGTACTGCCCACAGACATATCCGTGTTGTGTAACAACAATTATTCCCATTTGAATCAATCATTACCTAATCTATTGTATTTTTCATTTGATGTAACGTTTTGGATGTTTTTGGGAGGCTGACGTGACCAGGCAACTCCTGTCCAATTGAAAGAATTTTTTGGAATGCGCGCGGGTGCATATTCCGAGAGCTATCGATAAATATTGCACAAGGCTGCCACATTTTTTGGGTAAATACGGTCTGGCAGCACTGATTTTTTTCGGTCGTAGACTGTACCCAAATTCAAAGTCAACTGGCATATTTTTGTATGGCAAAAAATACCAAAAAAGGTCGACCGCAGTGTAAGCAGCGTATTATTCTACAAAGATTAATCAAAAACTTTTTTACTTAAAGCGTCTTGAAGTAAGTAAGCTACAGTGTTGCCTTTTAGCTATTTAGTTGCTTGATCTAGCAGTTTTGAAATTGGAAATGCTATTAATTTTTTGAAAATGTGATAAGCTACAAATCTGGTAATTTTTTAATTCTGTTTAGCTATTTTTGGCTATTTTTCGAGTTTTTTCGGAGAAGGATTTGGTTCGATCTCTGGTTCGGTTCAAGTTTAAATTAAATAGAAATGCAATTTATGTGACCAATATTCAAAATGATATTCAGAATTTCCGTACTTTTGATCAGACAAAATAAGTTTTAAGGCCTTAACAACTAAGAAATCATTGGATGGTACTGAAAGACAGTTTGCGCAATATCTTTAATTAGTTTAATGTTTCATTTAGTCGGTTCTCTATTATTATGTGCAACACTTTGGTTAGCGTTAAGGTCTCAGACATAACTTTCGTCATCTTCTGAACGTGTAATTAAGGATCTAAAAAACAAAGCTTATTGTGGGGGCCGATTATATTGTCTATTTTAAACGACTTTTTAGAACTTTTAGAACTTTCCTGACGATATCGCGTCTTTGTCGCACAATATTGAACAGATAACAACAATTTTGCAAGATGTTTTAAATTTTGTTGTACCGAACCAAAAAATTCCATTCGTAACAGGCAGTTTGCGCTACCTTGGTTTCGTTTCGGTTTAAAAAGTCAGAATTTCGGATTCAAACCGGTTCGGTTTATAGCCGGTGTGCACCTCTATGTTTAAGCATAAGGATGGTTTAGAGATTTTTTATTTTCTTTATTATTTAATATTATTTCGAATATTCGACAGCGACAGCTTCCAAGATTTATTACAGATATATTAATCGCAAATTTAGCTCGAGAAATATTTCAACTCAAATCGACATGACATAATATCGCAATTCGGAATGATAGCAGTATTAGGGGACTGAATGTGCAATTTTTGGATGGTTTTAAAATTGTGGTGCATACCACAGAGTAAAGAGCGTCACGCAGCCCAACATCTAAAGGAAGAGTTGCTTAAGTGTTTGGGAAAATTTCGTCTAAATCTTGAACCGATTTACTTGATGACAACCCATAACGGTGCAAATGTCATTAAGACATCAAAACTCCTACAAGAGTATGAAGATATTGGAATGTCAGAAGGAGATGATTACGATCATTTTGAAGAAATTAATGAACATATTAAAGCTTTTTTAAGCGTGGTTCATTGCGAAGCGCATACTCTACAATTAGTGTCATGGGACGTGATTAAAACTGTCCAAGCTAAATAAGAAAACTGACGGAAATTTGTGAAAAAAAACTTCGTACTGACTTTCCCAGACAAAATGAGACTCTTCCTTTAGGGTGCACTCACACATGCGACTGAAAGATGAACTGACGGCTGACCATGGTATTTTAGTACGTCAGCAAGCTGAAATAAACCAACATGGATGATTGATTACGCAAAGCTAGACTTACAACTGAATTCTAGAGATCAAACCAGTGCTTGTTGTCCACAATTTCATGCACGGAGCGTTGTTATTTGTCAAGATCAGCCTTAAATTCTGCCGTCAGTTCATCTTTCAGCCGCATGTGTGCACGCGCCCTGCGATCGATAACAGCTCAATCGAAAGCAAAATAACAAATTTGTTGAACGGTTTAGTATCGACGGCAGCGTCGTGCCCAGCACTGCACTGCGATCACACAAATATAAAGAACCAACGTTCGGAAAAATTGCCGAAATTGATCTGGCTGTGCCAGCAGCACAAGAGTCTGTAGAAAGTGCGTTCAGTGCACTACCATATATTTTTACAAGGTTGAGAGTTCGACTAAGCGCAAAGTCGCTTGAGAATATATTATTGGTTATGCTTCTTATTCTAGCATCCAAGTTCTTAATTCAAGGCTTATTCGTTCTTAAACTAGGTACATCTAAGACTTAATAAAGGCTAAGACTGGACTATATACAGCTCTAAAAGATCCAAAGACAATACCAAAGAAATTTTAAGTCTAAGTTAAGAACTTTTTACGATCATTTAACATCTGGGACCGAAAACTCTTGGTTCAAATACGAAATGTTTTTAATTTTTCTCTCAGTATAAGGAGGGGTCTTCGATTTGTATCCACACACATCATTTCGAACGTATAATTCTAATGAATTAGAACTGTTTCCACACCCATCACTTCGGACTAAGCTCCCTGTAATCAAACTAAGAAAAACGGCCGACCAAAACACCACCCCAGCGGACGTTTTTATGAACGATTTGGTTCTTAACTACTTTCTACTTTCTCAAAATAATATCACTTGTTCGTATAAAATAACTTGTATTACTATGACGATCAGGCATCAATTCCACTTTCGAAAAGTTGGAGTTAAGAACCTATATATGTATATATGCTGGGAACAATGCCAAAATGTTTTCTAGATTTAAGTATTTGAATTTACCAAAATGAGAAATGTTTCCAAAATATGATCAAAAAGACCCAATAGTATTGGAAAAAACTATTTAAAATGAGCCCAAAGTGAATTTAAAACGTAATCAAAATAGTTCTGTTTGTTCTAAATGTTTCCAAAATATTAATTGTTCTTAAAAAATCCCAAATGTTGTTAAGATAATCTCAAAATGATTTTAAATTGAAGACCAAGTGTTATTAAAACATCACCGAAACGTTCAACAAATGGCGTTCATGACATGACACCACTGTTCAAGGTTCTAGGATTAAATTTGGTAAAAGAATGCGCTTGGTATCGGTCGTTTTAGAAATAATTTAGTTTTTCTTTCAAATTGAAGCATTCAAATTCCTGCTCTGAGGACCTTGAACAAACTGTTCATTTGGAAGACATATTATGAACCAAATTTAACATTTATCTGTTTTTCTTTATAATAAAGCTGCAGCCGAAAATTTAGGAGTTTTTTTTTAAACTTTAAACATTTGGTTTGATCTAAATTAAAGCTAAATCCCATTAAAAGTTGACAATCGTGGTAGTCGTTTTGGAGACTTTTGGGAAGTAGAAGGCATTCGATATAATTCTTTTTGTAATTGTTGGCAGGATTCATAGTCATTGTTAAATGTCCAAAATCAATCTATTAATTAATTATACTTCATTTGAATAAGAATAATATGACGAGATCACTTAAGACTTTGTGTTTAGCGGTCAGAACTGTTGACGCAAAGTATTGTCCCGGATTTTTCAATTATTTCCTTAACAGTTTGATAAAAAAAAAATGTTTGAATTACTCATGATGAAAATATTAGTCAGAAGTGATAAATATCGTGTGATATTTTTGATACATATTTATAAGAATAATTTTAACTCACGATATTTATTCGTAAACAACATTGTTGACATTTTCTTTACTAATGAATAAAGGCTTTCTTTATGTTGAGTGATATTTTACGAATCCTGGTTATGATATGTTCAAAAATATCGATTTGAATTGAGCAAAACGCAATGGCGTTGCGTGGGGTTCTGCCACCCGAGGCGGAAGTCAAATTTGACGCCCCAATTTATGTATCTATTTCAGTTTGAAACTTGTTTTTATATGAATAATTTTCTTTTTCTTTTTACTCATAGCAAAGAACCCAGTCGTATGTTAAACACTCAGCTAGCAAATAGCCCGGTGGAGCAGATAATTAACTTAGAACGGCGAAGTCGATGGTAGAGTTTTTTTTATTTACGGTGTTCTTAACATTGTCTATATTTTTATAAAGTTCTTTGGTCCCAAATTCGTTTTAAATTTATAAGCCGTTCTGTATCCCCTTTTTTGTGTTCCCTTCTCTTTTACCTCCAAAATAACTTAAATTTTTTAATGAAGTTGTTGGTTAGCGACCTTTCTAATTGTAAGAGTGCTGCTTGCGGGCTCGAGGTCAAGAAAAAAACTCATATGTTGATTTGTTTCCAATATATAATATTTCGGATGCACATCGGCATCCGTCTTTAGGGACAAATATTTAACACGTCTGTACAGCTTGACGTGAAGTTTAACACTTTTTTAAGCAAATATTTTTTTTTTTTATCAACGATTTTTCAGTTTTCATTTTGTTTTATGTCGAACGAATTGTGTGAACAAAATATAAGAGCAAGACTATGATCGGTGTAGTAAAAAAATTCTTAGCATCACTATTAAGTCCCTGAGGCAGCTACAAAAGCTCGAAGACGCGCTCATTCTGAAGTTTCTTCACATTAATTTAACCATGGAAGTTGCCTGCTAAAGCAAACTTGCTCGCCAATTCCTGCATTTGCCGATACCTATCCTTAATTTTTACGATGATTTCGTCTATGAATTTTAAATGTTTTCACATTAGCTCATCTGCGTAGGACAAATAAGCGTCTACTGCCAATGTCTTCAGACTTATCTTTTGCATACCTAAGAACGCCAACTACCTATAATGACTTCTGCAAAGCTCTTATTTTCTAAGCGCTCAATGATATACTAAGGTCTTTTGCTTGCATATAGTTTTGGGCGTCAACTAATTCATACAACAAAGGTTGCCAAAGTCCTTGAGTGTACGATAAATTCAAGTTTACGAACGAAATTTCTAGTGATTGCCTTACTATTAATGTGAAACAATGTATCAAAGATATTTATTTAAGAAGTAGTACTTATTTTGTAAGAATTTGCCACCCCCTCGGCCCCCGTAGTACTTGTGTGTGTTATTTCTAAATAACTTTGCAGCTTTTCCACGCCTAGTTCTATAACTATTCGAAAACAGTTTCAAAAGTTAAGAAAATGTTTGGGAAATGTCTAGTATTTTGACTTAATTGGTCGTTTCTACAAGTTTTAGGTATAATTTTATGATTTCTAGATAAAAATGATTATTGAGCGTAAACAGAGAAAAAAGATATCAATTTTATGTTGTTGATATGATCCTTATTAAAATGAACTTTTTAATAATATCAATTTTTTCATCATTTGGCAAGATAATAATATCATTCTGACCCAAAATAATATCAGAATGAAATTAAAAATGTAATAATGATATGTTAAAAAGTATCGATTTGAAATTTTAAACATATCAATTTGATATATTTTCATATCGGAGTAAAATTGATTGAAAACATATCAATTTTTTCTCGGTGTAGCTTTAGCATGGTTGGAGGATACCATTTTTGATTGAAATTGACAATTCTACAAAGGTTCCTCAAGAAGGAAAAAGTCTTTCAGTTCTTAGGACATTGTAAAGTTCATATTTTGAACATCTGTTTGTCTGGAACCTTGGAATAAATATCTATAGCTGGACTTTAGGACAAAAGATAAACACTGGCAAATAATTTGACAAATTTTTAGAAAATTTTGATGAAAGTTTGGCCAAATTGGCGAACTTCTTGGCCATATTTGATGAAATTATTAGTGAATGGAACCCCACTTTATGTTTTAAGTCCTGCAAAATCTACAATCACGGCTATTTAGCCAATTTTTTTTTAAATATTATCTAAAAATTTGTTAAATTCTACGTACATATATTTGTTTAAGTACTTTGTACTATTTTTTATATTATATATTTAGCTTTATGTTTTGTTCGCAATTACTTTACTCACTCAAACTCCTTTCGGATGGCTCGCGGCTGCTTGAGGCGTTTCCGCCGCGCGCCATAATCGCGGCAATTGAGAAATCCGTGGCAAAGGAAATATTATGCTGATGATGGTGGTGATGGTTATTCAGATGATGGAGATGATGATGGTGGTGGTGGTGGCCGTTGGCTATATTTGTGCTGGCTGCTGCTGCTGCGGCGGCGGCTGCCGTGGCGACGATTTGTTGCTTCGATTTGAAATTCTGTGCCGGATGCGGCGGCTGATTTGGGGGCTTTGTGTTGGCGGCCGGTTGATTGCTCAAAAGCATTTTCGGGCTTAATATAATTAATTTCAGAATGTTGTTCAACAAATTATAAACACATTTCGCACTTTCGTTTGGATCGGGCAAGGGCGTCGATTGAGGGATTGATATGGATGGAGGAGATGGTTGGTGCTATGTCGCGACGTGCCGAGCTAAAACCGCTTCACAGTCACGCAGCTGACCATTGAATGAAATTGAACGAGCAGCGGCTGTCCGATTTGCTTTTTGCCATGTAAACGCATTCGCAAAACAAAAAGCCGAAGCCGAAGTCTGACCCCCAAAAAGCGGGCGGCCGCACAGCTGACGATCTTACGGCAAGAGTTTTCAACACTCCAGTCTAGGACCACGTAACGCCATAAATAGCCTCACGTTACGTTACGACAGGCAAAACAACAACAACTTAACGGACTAGCGAGTTGTATAAGGCACTTTTTCGGCCGCATCTGGCTATGGCCAAATTCCTGACAGCACTGAGCACCCAAAAGCGCCAAAAACTTCCTCCTCGACGTAAGCTCACTACGTAAGGCGGTTAACCGCAAGAGACAGACGAGAATCTCATTTATGACGATGAGCAATGAGCGTGCGAGCGAGTCGGCACTACAGCGGCGCTGTGCGTTCACATTCCAATGCAGCGACTGCGACGTCGACATTCCATTTTCCAATTCGAATTACACGAAATTCCCATACACTCAAAGTTGTGCCAGAGCGAGCGAGACGACCGTATGCCAGCTCAGTGGTTGAGTGTGCATTAATTGAGTGTGTCGCTGTCGTTGCCATCTCTGTTTGGCGAGAGCAAAACAAGTTCATAAATTCGTCATTTTGTTTTTTCGGCTTGTTGACAGTTGGGCTGCAGTTGCGAGTTGCCATGGTGCGTGAGTGTGTGTGTGACAGTGTGTGTGTGTGTGCTGTGGGAGGGGGTGTGTTTTATACATTTCGTCGGCTATTTACGTTTATTTCGCTGCCCCTGGCGGGAGATGAGTGCGAGTGTGAGTGGTTTATTGTTCACTGCGTTTCATTTCCATAACGTTTCACTACTCACCTTGAGGCACGAAGTGAGTGAATTGCAGATGGAGTGAAGTTTTTGAGTAAAGGACTAAATGAGCTGTTTCTTGGGAAATAGATGTATGAATTGGATGTTAATGTATTTCATTTATCAAAATACTTCCGCTGTCATTTACACAAATAAAAATCTTTAAGGTCTTAAACAATTAAATGGTCAGAAGTCTTATCAATTTAAATTGTTCTGTGGCTTAAAAATCTTAGATGCTAAGGGATGAATTTTGAAATTATTTTTTTTTAATTAAATTAAATTTTTATAACACTTATTTAAAATCTACGGCTTAAGGTAAATTATTTGGCACATTTCTTTGTTAACAAAAAACGAAATTCTCTGTTTATTTTGCTTGCAAAAGTTAATATATTCAATAGATTCATTAATATAAAGGCTACTTTAAGCTTAAAATTACTAAATAGTTGTTTTGTAAGGCCACTGCAGTGTTGAGAAGAGAAGACTAATGGGTATCAAGGAAAAAGTTACATTTGGTCGGTCTCAGAACCACGTTACAAATGCTTCAGCACGAAAAAAAAAAAACATTGAAAGGTGCGGAGGCCCCAAATCTGACATAAAGTCCGAATATTGAGATATCGGATTCAAATTTGGCACATATAAGGCTGAGAATAAGTCCACATTTGGAAAAAAAATTTATACCGATCGGAACACGCTCACCCCTACTTCCCATACTAACCCATTTCCAGTAATTTATACTTTTTCAAACTTAAGCCCTCTAATATAGCTAAAATCTATTTGAATGCTTCAAATAGTATATAATCCTATTTTAAAAGATTATTTTTTATATTTCTGAAAAAAAGTCTTGTATTTAAAATATTTAGATTACTTAGTGGATAACAGAAGATATAAAAACCCTAACTCAGACATACTATTTGGTTTTATTCACATTTAAAAAAAAAAAACGAATGAACCTGCTAAAGAACCTACCACACCATCAAAATAGTCACCAAAATCCGACAATTTCTTTGCTTTTGAAGCAATATTAACTTGAAATTATTACGAAAAGGGCTAAAAGTGGGCAAAAGGGTTTAATTATACATTAAGGCCTGTTCTGAGAAGAAAAATTCAAAGTGTTTGCGTTTTGCCAAAAACTTTTGCGCGTTTGAGATACATCTGTGACTTGGAGCAGGTGCAGATCGAGGAAAAGTCCTACAAGTCAATTGTACAGATATCGGGAAATGATATTCGTCTTGCCATTGTCTTAAGGGGGTCGAGCATGCTGTCAATAAGACCGATCTGTTTGAGATGTCGGGCATAATTGCGGACTAATACTTGGAGAATTATTCGGATGTCTGCCGTTCGGGCAGTTATAATCGTTTGGAGAAGTTTGTACAAGAGATTGGCTAACCGGCCCACCGTGTGGGTCAGATGAAGCAGTTTGTGGCTCTGACGGATGCCCAGATATGCGACAATATGGGGGTGGGTAGTAGCACTTGAGGCTTGATTCCAAGTTGGTTGACTGTGCATTTCTTTGCAGGAATGCTGCTATCGTCTTCAGGACAACGGTTCGGCTATCTGCAAATCATGGATTTGGGCTTTGCCATCATTTTGGCTCTCAAGTGAAACTCAACGCAAGAGATTGAAAAATATATTTTTAATATTCATACAACATTTTTGATAATTTCAAAATCCTCCACCTCGCGTTCACGTTTGACAGCCACTCCTACGCCGCTGGAGCTGGCAATGCTGCCCACAGCAGTCGCATCGCTACACAGAACAAATTTTCGTTGGTCAAATCTACCCGATTCTTTCAATTTTTGGTATAAATTACCCATACAAATAGACAATCTAGCGTAATTTCTGTGTTTAGATTTGTTGCTATTTTGAGACTGCGACTTGCAGTAAAAACATTGTACCGTTGAAATTGTACCTCGCACGTTACAGTAATTAATATATTTTGTTGTTATTTTCTGGTTTACTGGGTCGTCAGTAATAGTAACCATTTAAATAGTACTCTTGATGCGCTGAATTTAGTTGCAGTATTTATGTTATTTATCATGGCATTCGAACTTGTGAATTACAAGTGGTCACATTTATGCGACGTTCAAGAAATTATGAGAGTTTACTTATTGGCAGATTCAATACAAGTAACATTTTAGAAGCTTTGCTAAATGCGCGCACGGCAGCCGAGCCTGTTGAGTTGGCGTGAAAATCGCTATCTTCAGTCCATGGGCCCCGAGTTCGAATCACCCCAGAGTAAAAATTTTTTATGAAATTATTAACAAGGCTGCAAACCGGTTTTGAACCGAACGAATTCCGGTTTTTTTTTATTGTGAACCAAACCTTGAACCGAACCACGAGGATGAAAATAGATGAACCCGAACCCGTTTAGAACATTAGCTTTTGGTTCGGTTAAAAAAAAAAATGATTATACACATTAAAATTTAATTGCGTACCCTTCTATGTACGTAACAGCAGAGTCGACAATTATAAATATAACAATACGGAAAGTCGGTCAAGCCAGGCTATGATATACATTGCACATGTGAAAGTGAATATACAGCTGCGGCAAAAATAATAGCACCATGACAAACATTTTTCTTTATTGATCATTTGTTTAATAACTATTCATATATTTAACTTGTTTAAGGCTTTTATTTTTACTTTAGGCTCTAATTAATCGAAATACAATGCAAGTGTCGTCGATAATAAAATGAAATTTAAATATTTACATTAAGAATGTGAACGTTGAACATTTTAGGCGGCAACAAAAATAGCACTACTTCAAAAATAACTTAAGAAAACGAAAAAAAAACGAAAAAAAACCGCGAAGTTCTGGAATATTTGTATTCATTTGTATTCTTCATCGATATAGTGTATTAATATTTGGTTGTAAAACCTTTGGCAGCAATGACAGCAGCACAACGTCTCGTCATAGAATTGACCAAATTTTGGCACATTTCCCGTGGAATACTGCTCCATGATTCTTGAATGATAGCCCAGAGCTCCTGATTATTCCTTGGTTTTGCATTGGAAACATATTTTTTTACATCAGACCAAAGATTCTCTATCGGGGTTAAGTCTGGAGACTGAGCAGGCCAATCCATTAGGTGAAGGGATCTGTCTTGAAACCACTTACGAGCTTTCTTGCTGGTATGTTTAGGGTCGTTATCCTGTTGGAAGACCCACAACAACGGCATTTCGTATTCCGCATAAGGCAGCATCACTGTTTGCAAAATATCGCAATAGACATGTTGATCCATAATACCATTTATCCAATGTATTGGACCCACTCCGTAATAAGAAAAGCATTCCCAAACCATGATACTCGTTCCACCGTTTTATGGTCTTGCAGGTGAAACTGTATGTAACTGTAAACTGGTGTATGTATACACTTAATATGGTCAGATATGCTTTGTTCTGGCGGTTACATACATTTACACAAATATTCGTTGTCCTTTTGGTACAGAACATAACCAGACACTAAATCAGAGAAAACTGGCACAAATTTTTCATCTTATATATAAACATACATATCGAAAAACTTCATTGCCAGCTTGCCATGAAGCTTTGCCTTCGACTGCCTGCTTGTGCTATTTGTACTGTTGCCGCGTTACACTTATGAGTTTACTGTAAACCATGGAAAAATAACTATTTTTATTGGTTGTTGAACCATTTTCCACCGTCATTCCTGGTTGAAATCTATTGTACTACCGTAGTCAATACGATATGTGTTTACCCAAAATTATGGGTTTTAGCATTTTAACCGCAGATTTGGTTAAATTTACCGACAAATTTATTTCTGTGTACTCAACTCCATTTTCAGCTGGCCCGCATTGGATTAATTTTTGACCTCCACCGAGAAGGCCACAGTTTTCGCTGTGGTAGTGTTAAGCTTGTTGACCGGGTTGGGTATGGTCTCCACCGAGGGCGGACGCTTGGATCCTTTGGCATTGGATACGGTTTTCAGGGTACGCCGCTTCAGTGAGGATTTCATCATTTTGTTGAGCTGATTTGTGGCCCTTAGATTGTAGTTTCCTCGCGATTGAATCTCTCGGTCCGTTTCCTTTTGGGCTCATGTGTTCCCTGCATTGTCGATTTTGATGTCAAAATAATGTGTTGCACATATTTTCGGAAGGGCATCAGCTGTTCATTCAATCCACTCACGATCCACACCGCTGTCGTTACGTCAACTATAGATAGACCAATTCTTTATTTATTTAGCGCGTCTCAGAATACAGAAAGTAAATTCAGCCGCGGACAAGTTCGTCATAAAAATTTGTTTTCCACGCTTCTCAGAACAGGCCTTAAATCTATACACTTTTGGGAACAATTTGTCGTTCTTAGCAAAAACGTTTTACTCCACGAGACATGATTACATTTGTTAGATTTTCGCTATAAAAATACATCAACAACAATTGGACATACACAGCAAAAATCACAATATCAGCAAATCGGAATATAAAACATATATTTGGCATACCACTAAGGATTTTTTTTCCATAATTCCTCTTTAATGAATAAGCCAGAGTACACGTGCAAAGTCTATCAATTGTCTTTGAATGCGCGCTAAAAATTAAACAACTACCTTAAAATTTGATTCTCTGACCAATGATACACAGAGTATATTAAGTTTGAGCAAAAGTATGTTACAGGCAGAAGGAATCAAGGAATCAACCGACCCTATAAAGTACATATGGGCATTTCTCAAATGTCGAATGCGGCATTCGTACGCATTCAAAGTTAAGAAAAACATATGCCAAAACATTATTTTATTTTGACAAAAGGCGAAACTTAAAGCTCTTGATTAGCACTTTAGTTGGTGCTAAAGTTGATTTTGGGCAATTATTCGTTTTCAAGTTAATTACAAAAAAACCAATGCATTCGCATGCGATAAATACAGAAGTTGCTTTCAAGGCGAACAGTTTAAACACTGATTTCAGCGGAACCTGAAATAATATTTTAATGCGACTAATTTTTAAATTTTATGCATTGATGTATCTTAAAAATGTTTTTTATTTGATTCAAAAATGTTAAGTAGTTTATGTTTTATTTAATTTTAATCACTGTAGCACGCAACATGTCGCATGCGACATTTTGTTTCATCATACTTTTTATGTGGTTTCCATTAAAATGCGAAGAAAAAACTTAAAGTTTATTGCAATCTCATAGTTTCTTGTGCATTCGTTTTTGACCATTTGTACCGTCAGATCGATTTTAGATAGCAAAAGTAAAAGAAATCTAAAGTCGCTTTAATCAAAAAAAAAAGTGCATAATTAAAGTCCAAATTAAAAGTCCGAATACGATTGGCGATTGGCATTTACTAGTTCAATTTGACTTTTTCCCCATGAAAATTTGATAAAACATTGTGTTTTTAACCACTTTAAAATGTTTGGCCCTATATTCTTGATCAGCATCAACAGCCGAGTCGATATAGGCATGTTCTGTCCGATGAGCGGATCCTCTGCTCCTTTAAAATTGGACAGACTGCTATGAAGTGGGTCACATCTTCGCGTGCTCTCATGTTGCAATGGCTGCACAGCTCTTTTTCAACGCGTCTATGTGGTGAATAGTTAAGCGCCAGTTCCTCTGTTCTTGCTCTGCAAATATAGGAAATGGTTAAAGTGTCATAGTCTTTCCTAAAGTAATTATTTTCTCGGAGCTCGTAACTTAAGCGCTTGTACATCTCTCGAGAAGTGCTTTCGCGGGCTCGCGTAGTATTTGCCTCACGCGTTCTCTCGTACGTTAAAGCCAGTAGTGTGGACAGAGAGTCCGTTCCAGTTGTTCGGGTCGGTTAGGTCTAGACTTACATCGTGTTCCGAAGCCAGTTCTGTCCATTTTTGGAAGCACTGCGATGCCGACGCTATTAGTGCAGACGCTACCATTTGCGGGTACCTGTCAGCTGATAGAGACATGATTTTATTCATATATTTAAAATGCGCTTGTATTGTGTAATGGAACATCTCAGGTAGGCTTGTCTCCAAATGTATCGCATACTTATGTCGCTGTAATGATTGGGAGGTAGAATATCTTTTTCATAAAGAATCTTAACAATTTTTCGGCATCTTCGTATGACTCCCATCCCCAAACTTCTGCAGCATAGCACATGATAGATCTTGCCGTTTGTAGTTTGTTCTCGCGCTTACATTTTTCTTATTCATTAAGGCTCAGTGAGGCAAATGCTTCAGTGTTACATATATATACTTCTTATACTTGCAGGCAGATAAAGTTTATTTTCTATTTTTGCCACGCCCCCTCCTGACCCCGCAATTTGGAAAAAACTTCATATCTCCCACAGTTTTGTAGATAGATGGTCTTAAAGATATTTAGAAATCCAGATTACTTATCAATTGCCGAAGGAATGATAAAGATCGGATGAACGATACACAAGCTATGACCAAAAGAATGTTCGCTGTGGCAGCGCTGCTTTCAGCTGCTACTGCAGGTACAGAGTATAATACAGTCGTTCGCTTGACCGACTTTCTTACTTGTTTAATGGACTATATACAATGATCTGATCCTTTATTAAAAGTGGAAGATAACCTCATTCTTCAAAGTAATATACATAAATATGGGACGTTATTATTGAAATTTAGTATCTAGACATTTGATTTATATGCTTCTTAAACTCGTAATAAAAATGTTTATAAGAATTTGAAAACGTATCTTTAGTAAATAATGCATTGAAAGTCAAATAAGTTCTTACCAAAGTGACAAAAGTCATTGTTGGAATCGAAACATTATTTCGAAAGATCCTGGGTCCAGCTTGATATCAGTATCGGTAGCCCATAAGATTCAAAAAGCTTGCAGCTCAGATTTCCGAATGTCAGCTAAGATATTACTATCGATAAACCGTTGAATATTTAAATGTCAATAAAATGTCATATTCGGATGTAGACGCTCCTTGATAAAGTAACATTGCATTCAATCTAAAAACAAAAAGAAAACTGTTTACTGCAATTAAATTTACCCTTCGTCTATATAATTGCCCTTCGTCCCACTTAAAGTCCAAAACTCACAAACTTATCAGAGGAAACAGTCGTGCCCTCCAATTGAAAGTATCATAATTGAATATCAGCGCTACCCACACACGCCCCTGCTCTGGCCATTCTCCCCCTCCCCATTATACGCTCTTTCCCTCTCACACCCAGTGAGCACACCCCTCGGTGACTCAGCCCACGTTTGTTGTTGTATGTAAATGTTTTTAATTTAAATGTTTACTTAAAAGAAACAAAAAGAAGAAAAACGCACATCGAAGGAATGAAAAAAATGCGACGATGGCGTGTGAACGCAGCAGAAAATTATAGCCCGAGTCCTATCGGGGCACGGCCAGGAGCCAGGAGCCGTCCGACCAGCCATCTTGTTTGCCATTCTGCCTCCGCCTGAGTTTTTTCACAATTCGTCAGCTGCGCCCCTCTGCCGGGATGCCAGGATGCTGCGGCGTGTCGCGTCTTTTTTCCTGCGGTTTCATTTGCATGCGATTCGTGGTTGCCACCCGATGCGGCGCACAATTGAGCCACTAATGGTGATGTTGATGGTGGCCAGACCCGGAGTAGGAGGGGGGTGACAGCCAGCCAGGGTGGGCCGCGGCCCCTGCTTCTCCGTCTCCGTTGGTTCTGTTTGTTTTTCAAGGTTCGGTGACAATTTTTCAATGATTTGTTTCCTGCCCTGTGAGAAGCCGCTCATTTGCATATGCCACCATATTTTGTGTTTGCTCAGGCGCTCAGTTGGGAAGTGAAAAATTGCAATCGTATTGTGAGGCATTTATTGGTGTGGGCCCGTTTTTCAGTTTGAGTCTAATTTAATGAAAATTAAAAGGGCGTGTTTTGTATTTCTGGTGAAAATTTCGAACCTAATGAAGACATTTGTTTTTGTGGCTGGACTTAAATTAATGGGCGAACCTGTCAAATTCAAAGAAAATTAAGGTGTTTTTGAGTAAGTTTATTGAATTATTTTGGGTTGATTTAAATTTAAAAAAAAAGAGCTTGGTAAAATGGTCCCCTCAGATTCAATTAGTTGGCTTGAAAAGAATTTATTAGTTTATATTCTTAGTATAATTCCCATTTATTTTAATACATTTCTTAAGTCTGCAGATGGGTTTCATTGAGCATCAGGGGCATAGATAGCGTAGAAGGTAATTAATCCCACCTCCCATTGAGTTTAAAAATCGAAATTACAGGGCAAGAAATCGTTGATTAACAGTGCACAAAATCTACCTAAAACTTGACTTCATTTTGTAGAAGAATATGTTGATCATACTAAGAATTTGGGAATAATTTATAATAAAACGCTATTGTGGATTTACCATATATCTAAGGCTACGGGACAAGCCTTTGGGCTTATAAGGCTGCTTTCTCGCAATTGTCGCAATTGTTTTAGTACACGCATTGAACACACTCGTTCTCGAGAACCATTGAACCCATCCACTCCAACTTAATGCTATAATACTGCATCAAAAGTGTTTGGCGTCAGTTGTTTGCAATCACGAAAAATAGAGGAAAGTTAACTTCGGCTTGATCGAAGTTTATATACCCTTGTAGCTTGTGTAATTTTATAAATTAAGGTCATCCAGCCTCATTTGTGGTGTTGTGGGTGTCTTGTTTTAGAAACTTTATGATGAAAATCATAACTTATTGACCTAGAGCCTGCTAAAAAGTTCTAAGGTTTTAATTGATTCTCGTCGATCATTCTTAGCTGAGTTATTTCCCAAACTTTCATGATACATTTGGTTGCAGGTTGGTTATATGGCAGCTATACGATATTTTCATCAGATTTGGACCAAACTCCCCGATAATATTCATAACTGGAAGCTGGCTACGATTGAAAACAAAAAAGTTTTTCTCACTAGAACTAGATTTTCGACCGATCCTTCCTATGGCAGCTATATTCTATAGTCATCCGCTTTTTATTAAAATTAGCAGAATTGTGTGGTAGCATATAATATTAATCAATAACAAGTTTGGAAGCGATAGCATTGAAACAAAAAAGGATTTCCAACAAAGTTTATATGGCAGCTATACTATATAGATGTTCGATTTTCGTCAAACTTAGTGAAACTATGTGAAAGCATAAAAAACTGATAAAAACGTGGTTTAGTGGCGTTTGCGTTGAAAACAAAAAAGTTTTTCTCACTAAAACTACTTTTTCGACCGATAGATCCTATGGCAGCTATATGCTAGAGTCATCCGATCCGGCCGGTTCCGATAAATGTGCAGCGTCTTTCTACTAAAAGACTTCGTGCAAAGTTTGGTTAAGATAGCTTTTAAACTGACGGAGAAAATAGCATAGAAACAGAAGGACAGACGGACGGACAGACGGACATGGCTATACCAACTCAGCTCGTCATGCTGATCAAAAATATATATACTTTATGTGGTCGGAGATGCTTCCTTCAATGCGTTACAAAAACTAGACAATTTTAATATACCCTCTACAAGGGTATAAGAAGGTGAAATCTTTCGGATGTTGCGTGTTGGTTTTGATATAGGCCAGTTCGTTTGATATGTGTTTCTTCGATGTTGCGCCCACTGGAAATCACCCAAAACTTTGTGTATCGTACCGTGAACTTATTTAAGGATACTGATGGAATAAAAGACAGCGCGAAATCCGGCCGTCCGCGCACTCTGTGAACGCCTCAAGCCATTAAAGCCGTGAGAGATCGAATTCGTTGAAATCAACTGCGCAAGCAGAAAATCGTTTCTCGTGAGATATCAGCAAGGACAGCATGTGGCATAAAACGTGGTTTGGGACACAGTGAATACAAGAGACACACCCGCCACTTGCTCACAACAGCATTGAAACAAAAACGCAAGACAAAATCGAAAGCATTGCGTTGCCAGTGCGCGAACAATAACGTTAGACGAATTCTGTTTACTGACGAGGAAATGTTCAACAAAGAGATCGATAGAGTGTATGCTGTGTCATCAAAACAAGCGTCCGAACTCATTATGTGATGGTTTGGTGTGGAGTCGCCTATGATGGGGTCACCAAGCTCCATTTTTGTGAATAAGGAGTCCAAACTTCAGCGATCGTGTATCAATCCGACGTTTTGGTAAATGTAGTGAAGCCTTTAAACACGACATTATATGCAAACAAGCCGTGGACCTTTCAACAAGACTCCGCTCCAACTCACAAGACTAGAAAAACCATGTTCCGAACTTCATTTCTACGTATGATTGGCCTGCTGGTAGCCCAGACCTGAATCCATTGGACTACAAACTGTGGTCCGCTATCAAGGCTATGGCTTGCTCTAATCGACACCCAAATATTGAGTCTTTGAAGCGCGCCCTCGTCCATCAGTGGACAATTTCTCAATGTGGCCAGGCTCAAGGCGGCCATTTCGAATAAGTTGTTCTACGATTTGTAGCCATTGAGTGACCGAATAAAAAGAAGAAAAATGTTTTGAAAAATATTCATTTGTTTTCATTTTATGTCCAAAAAACCATGTACAGGAACAATTGCGAGTAATAGGTATTTTCTACTAACATTATTAGCAGTTGTAAAATTATTCTCGGCTTAAGAATGATGAAATATCAGTCATTTCTTCTTTCCTGAATGCGCTGCGCTTTTAAGCAAGCTAATCCAGAAACTTAGATGAGAGAGATCAGTGTTGCCCCAGTCTCATTGGTGATTCTCAAAGATAAGTGCCGAGTGCTTTATTTTTATTTTTTGCACCTCTCTTCTATACTTTCTTGCACAACAAAGTGATTCAAATTTATGGTGAAAAATTCTAAGAAATATATCCCACATAACCGTTATGGCCCAAAATAATTCCACGTGTAAAATGTGTGCGATTTCCCTCTAATCAAAAACAAAAAGCGCAGAACTGGAATACATTTTTTTAGATCGGCTTTTTCAATGACAAAAACTCACGCAACCCAACCCAATCAACTGCAAAACCCATTTCCCCAATAGCTGAAATTTTGTTTACGCTTTGACAGGATTATGCCAAAGTCAAAGCCGCAGATTGGTCCAGGCTGATGCTGATGCGGATGCTGCTGCTATTGTTGCTGTTGTTGTTGGTCCTATTGTTGCGGCTGGCCATTAGTTTTTATTTGTAAAATTTCACTATTTTTTCGCTTACGTGCGCTAAATGGCCAATAAGCGCAAAAGGAATGAAGAAATGGCAAAACTAAGCCGCCGAATCCTGCACATGGTGGCCAGATTGTGCAGGAGGATATATCAATTTTATTGCTGCCGAAATCGAAAACGAAACTAGCAACATGTGTGTTCGTTCTGTGCCGTTGTTTTCCTTTCGTTGTTATTGTTGCATATAAATTGCGTAGCAAATTGTTTTGTTTTCGTTTCCATAATCCTTTTGCGCAGGCCTTCACATAATTGCCTGGAATTGAATTTTATGGCTTTTGGGCCCGCATCCTTGAGATACCTGAGAAGCGTGTCACACTGTGGTCAGGTGCTGCACACTCGACCCGCTCCATTATCCTTGAGCAAATCAAATCAATTGTCCAGGCTAGATGCCCAATTGGATTTCATTACCGCGCCCACAAAACTGAATCCAAAAACGCATTCCATAGGGCGGAGCTGTGCCCAAGCTTAATGCGAAAATTAATCGAATCGAGTTCGATCCCAACAGCTTCGAGAGAGCCTGGAGAGCTCTCAAGCAACGCCCTCCAGTTGTGTCGGCACTACCGAAAGCGTTGAAAACACTTTGTCGGCTCACAGATGCGTTGATAATATGCTAAAATTGCCAATGATGCACGCCCACAGGTGTAGATGCAGATACGGATGCAAATGCCCGAGATACTTCTCTAGCCAGAAGTATGTAGATACATTTGTTTGGTGTTTGGGGGAGAGGGAGAACAGTTTCCTGCCACATGGTAATTGCCACATCAAATACTAGATGCTCGAGATTAACGATCTTTAGAGTAGAGACCACATCCTGGCCAGGCAGTCGGAGAAGATCAAATGCGAAAATGCAATTGAAATTATTATTAACACGCGCGTTCCGTTTGCTGTCAAAATTTATGAGCTCCAGTTGCAGCAGCAGCAATTGTTGATGCTCCTGATGAAGTTGTAGTTAATTGCTACACTGAGAGAATTAAGTAGGATTGCTCTCCCTTTATTTGAATTGACGGTCCTTTTAGATACAATTCTTTCTCACAGTGTAAAAGCTGCAAATTGCTTGTTTAACATAAACAAACGGCTAGATCAAAGAGCCATATAACCTGAGACTGTAGCGAGCTGCCGCTGCTGTTTTTTTTTTTCATTTTTGTGGAGGGGAACCACACACAGAGTCAGTCATCAATGGCCACAAAAGAATGTGCCCTCATCGGAGCCGCAAAGCCACCCACCCAAACGATAAAGAGCTCAACTCGACGCTTATTAAATATTAATAAATTGCCTTCGACTGAGTCGGCATTAAATCTCATCGAGAGAGACATCTCAACTGGCCAAAACAAAAGAATTGACCAGGCAGACAGAATGTCAGCCTACCCACTAGGCTCTATTCTATTCAGAATTGGAAAGGGGAAACAGGTTGCCTACAATATCTCCGCAATAAAAAACTCTTGTCATTGTCGCTGTCAAAACGCAGCTCGCACCTTGCTCTCGCATTGTTCGGATCTTGTGATTAATGCGATTTATATCGCCAGGACATGGACAGCCGCCCCTGCCTGTCCCGAGAAAACGTCGGAATTCTCGCTTATGACAAAACAAAGGCCAAACAATAGACAACCTGGAAGCAGCCAACAAGGTGTGAAAGATCAACGAGGTGAGGCCAGTGGAGTTAGTTCGATGCGTGGGAGATGGTATCAGAGGTAGAGCCGATCTGTCTCCTCTGAGAACTGCTAAGCCGGTGCTTGCAGTTCCTAGAATCCCGCTTATCCAACTCCAGCCCCAACGCCCATATCATGTCAAGCCATGCCATGCCAACGAGAAGTTTACCGGGAACCAATCATGGCCAAGCGACCATTCCGATTAATCACAAGGCGGTGCAAAGCTTCGACTGATGGCTGCAATGCACGCAGAAATTCCTGACACCTGGGCACAGTGGGGCCAATTGCTTCGGGCTGCACTTGGGCGCCATGTTTGGCAATGGCCACCAACAATTACATGGAACTCACGCGTTGACATGCAGCACGCGATGCGAACCAAACCCAGGCCCAAGTACAGGAACCTGAACCTGTCAATGGCAAATTATGTGCATTGGCCTGGCTGGGCTGGGCTCGGCCTAGGCGACGCGACGCGACGCGACGCGACAAAAGATGCAATCAGCGCTCGAGCGGCGCACACAAATTTCACTGGCAGCCCAAACAGCTCAACTGGGAGGGCGGCGACACGCCCATCAGCGAGCAGGTGTAGCCCTGCAATTAGCCAAAAGTTAAGCAAAGTTCGTGCGCGACAATTTTTCCTCTAAACTTTAACAAATTCACGCAAGCAATTTCCTACAGATTTCACATTTCTGAAATTGCATTTACGAGGGCTGGTCTAAGACTTTAGCTTAGCTGTTTGGATTTCAAAATAATTAATATTTCTATAACTCTGAAGTTTGAAATTTGATATTGTTAAAATCTTTTACCTAAATTAAGTGTAATCAATTCTCAATTTTGGTGCCAAAAATACTTCCTTTTAGACCATTTAAAGTACATTTTTGATAATAATAATAATAATAATGTTTATTTATTGTTTAACTATTAACATACAAAATTTAAACTAGTATACATTAGCTTTACAATATAAACCCCGTCTATAACCGACTTGGACATCTCAATCTGTCTGTCGGCAATGAGCATTTCGTCTCACTACACTGAACTACTAGTCGCTCCTATCATCTAGTATGCTGATTATCTGTTCTCTATTGAGAAGCTGCTTACTGATCTATGGCATCTACTCTTTGTGTGTTACATAGAGATTTAAAATAGTTCCCAATAGTTTTAATGTTATGCGGCAGGTTATTCCAGTAGCGGGCAGATTGAATGAAAAAGTGTTTTTCTGAGCTGGCCAGGTTTGCATGGCAAACTATGTTTTTCGTTCGTGTTGACACAGCAAGTTGTATATTTTTAAATAAATAGTCAGCCTCTTTTGTCGTTAGAATCTTATGGACGAGTAATAAAGTACGGAGTGTGATCCAAGACTCTAAATCTAGGCCAAGAATTTGTTTAGCAAAGTGCGAGATATGGTGTTTACGATCAAGATTAAATACATATCTTACGATTAAATTAAATGTCACCTATATCCTTTGCATACTGCTTGCGTCACTTATTCCAAATATTTCCACACCATAAAATGGAGTCGGGATGAGACATGTTTTGGCGACCAAAAGCCTTAGATGAAGAGGAATGAGTTTTTGAGTAAGCGACAGCTGCCTAATTAACCCGAAAGTTTTCCCAGACACTTTCGTAATGTGGTCGCTCCACGTTAGGGTATTTTAAATTGGATTCGTATCCTTAGCATATTCCAGCGGAACATTGTTTATTGTAAGCTTAGGAAGATCACAAACATTAAAAGCCGTCTTGTAAACTACCAAACATTTCGACTTTTTAGGATTTAGCCCATTCGCCAATTTCCACAAGATCCCTATTACAGATTCTAGCACACTAATGTATTTCACGTAACGGTCAACTTACATAAAGTTGTACATCATCGGCATACAAATGGACATCACAGCCTATCAGACTGTCAGGAAGGTCGTTAATATACACAGAGAAGAGTAAGGGCCCAAGGACTGAACCTTGAGGAACACCGCGAGTCAGACGTAAGAAACATGACATACAAGACCCCGAGACCGCTGCTTGGTTTCTGTCCAGCAAATAGGACGTAATTAGACGCGTTGCAGTTGAGGAAAAACTGTAGAGATTTTTGAGCTTGGTACTTAAGATATCGTGGTAAACTGTATTAAATGCGTTGCTGAACATTTTTATTGTCCGTCTGCTTTCGGATATCTTCTACTATCTTTAAAATAGCTGTCGTGCAGCTTCTGAACTTTTGATAACCAGATTGTAGTTGGCTTAACAAAGAATTGGTTGAGAGAAATGTCTGAATCTGTTTGGCCATTAGTTGTTCAAATACTTTTGCCAATAAAGGAAGAATAGAGATTGGTCTGAACTCGTTTTTATCTTTTGGAATGGGTATAATTTTAGCAACTTTCCAACAATCAGGAAATACAGAGGTTGTGAAAATCGTATTAAATATATAGGTGATATGATCAAGAAGCATGGGAAGTAATATTTTCAAGAATTTTGAATTATAGACGTTTGACGTCAATTTTATTCCTCGAGTCCTCGAGGTGCTATTGCAGTGGGTGTTTCGGTGGGTTCGTTCGCATAAGGCCTTGTGCTTTAGTGTACTAAGTTGGTCTCGCGGAAAGTGTTCCATTGCCTTGCCGTTCTTATAGCATTTCGGCAGTCTAGTCCCAAAGGCCTACATAGTTCCTCCATCCCAGAAATCCAAAAAATTTTGCAATTTCCGACTCCAGAAGTTTGCCTGTTAGGTAATTGGGCAGGTGCTGATCATCGTACCTAAGCAAAACTTTCCCTATATAGTCAAGATGCAGATCTAGAGAATATAGGTGTGCATCGTCCAGACCCGTTTCTAGTGCCAATGCATAGCTCGGTGGGCAAGTTGGTTAATGCAAAACCTTCTTACGGAAAGGGGTTTGGAGCCTGTCCACTTTTTCAAAGTGCCTGCATCCCACACTGCTTT
>JBAMBO010002405.1:0-24879 GCA_037044535.1 Lordiphosa magnipectinata
AGTAGACCGCACAATCACGAATGTCGACAGACACCTACAAGTGTCATCGCTAACCTCTACTTTCCCCTGACAATAAATACTCAAACAAGCAACAAAAAAAACATTAACTAAACAAACATACTACCACTGTTCCTATGTTCCAGAATTGGATCCCCTACCGGAATCCTGGTGCACCGACCCTTCCTGCAGCGGACTCATCCTCCAGCTGCCCATGTGCTGGCGTCATCCATCCAGATCAGCCTACTACGTGTCCATGGCGGTCAAAAGGGAATCCACCCCCCCCCCCCCCCCCCCCCTTCTGCGAAAATTTAGCAACACATTGTGGTTGTTCGGTTTAGTTGGACAATGTATTAACGATAATCTAACCAACTATGTAACATGTTTCCTTATTCAATTTCTTTTCAAATTTAAACAAAAACGACATCAACAGAGAAAAAAATCAACAAAAATTATATTGTCGATCGCTTTCGCTGCCTACTATGGCTAGGTCATTCACCGGTGAAACATGGCGATGATCAAGGACAACATTTAAAGAAAATTACGCCAACGGACGCATCGGCACACACGTCAATATATAAGTATAGTATATTGGTTCCCCGTTTCAGGGCAGAATGATAACTTAAATCTACCTTAACCTACCTCAAGAGCTCTTTCAGCAAGTGAAGGACTAGAAATTTTTATAGATATTTGCATTTATATGTATATATTTAACTTTATGCTATTGGCTAGCCGGGCTCAAATTACACTAAAACTAGCATGTGTCACCGGGTTTCCCTTTTCTTTTGCTTTTATTTTATTTTTTTATGGTTAAATTTATAAACCTACTTTTTTTTGCTCCCACTTGGCAGGCACTCGAGACGACACTCGCCTCGATTTATGATTTTTTGACTTTTTTCTTACAATCTATTTCTGGCTTTTCTTTGCAGCATCCCAATCGGCCCGCTCCCTATGCCAGGATTTCCCACGGGACACCCGGCGGTCGGCTAACCCGGCGTTGGAACGGACTCACTTGATTCTTTTTCCTCGTTATTGTGTGGCCCTCTGGCGATCCC
This sequence comes from Lordiphosa magnipectinata, assembly GCA_037044535.1. Lineage (NCBI taxonomy): Eukaryota > Metazoa > Arthropoda > Insecta > Diptera > Drosophilidae > Lordiphosa > Lordiphosa magnipectinata. The sequence continues at coordinate 1,053 of JBAMBO010002405.1, forward strand.
GGCTTCTCCAAGTCGCTTCTACTTCTCGGATTCTGGCCGACGCACGACGAGTGGGGTTAAGAGAGTAGGGCATTTGCCCTACCCATTTGGGTGGAGTGGCAGGATCCCTCTACTGCTGAAGTTCTGTTTATTTTTTTTGGCGATGAAGGCAAAAAAAAGAACATCCGTGGCCGTCCTCGTGCGGACCAGAAGTACGGCCACGCTGAAAGAACCAAGAAAAACTGTCACCAACCACTCTCACTGGCACCTGTGGGATCAACTCACATATCCTAAATTTTTTTTTTCTGGTTTTTATTTCAGTGTTTCTTCATACATTTAATTATATTTATTCCGCACAGGCAATTTTGTTGTAAATAAATCGAACTTATTCAAAATTTTCGTCGTGAAAGCTTTTGGTTTTCTGATACTAGCATTATCTGACTGCCGGTCCTCTTGCGATTTGATTCTTGACTGCCTCTTGGCACCCATTACCACCCCCATATATGGGCTCGTCTCAAATCCCACCGTCCCCTAAGCCTGACCTACCGCAAAGTCATTTCCCACCTGCTTCTATAGAGGCTCATTGGCTCATTGGCGGTGAGAAGATCGAGCTTGAGCTTGAGGTCCACTTCCCCTGTGATTGGGATAAGCCTACCGCCTCAAGCCCATCTTAATTCGCTAGAGGGCGCCACTTCGCTACTAAGCTCGAGGGCGTTGCCACCTATGAGAAATTTGGCCGCTACCTACTTCAAACGATCATCTCTAACCTATCGATAACCTAGGTATACATATATGCACGTATACAAATGCAAACCCACACGCAGATTGGGACAACAAAAATTGACAAAACCCAAGCTGCGTGCGCATTTTTCCCAAGATACCTATACATAAAGGTAATGCCTATCCTCTTTCTTTCAGGTGACCAGCCGGCTACAAGATATGCAGCGCCCAACGAAGGCCACACCCACGGTTTGTTACTACACCCCTCTGGCTCAGAGAACTTCAGCGGTAGCCCCCATCACATGTTGTCTGAGGATGTACATGGAGCTCACGTACGGATATCCTTGGCGTGATATACACCTATTGTTCTTCCTTGCAGGTCCTCGAGCTCGTATGCATTTTGTCCTATGGCGCGTACAACTCGGCTCTTGACGAATTTCCTGGCGAATTTAGCGTTGAATGATTTCCCAAAATCGCTCAATGCAAAGTTGCGCCTCCACATCTCTTGACCTGGCACTAGCTGCAGAACTCGGGCACGCTGATTGTATCGCTGTCGACTGCGTTCGTATGCCACATGCAAGTTCTCCTTGATCCTCTCTCGAATTATCGCCAACTTATCTTTAGCCCCCAGATGCTCTACCTCGTGGTCAGCCAATGATCTCAGCTTCCTCGCCAGTTTGTAGCTCGCACCGTTCAGGAACATATGCTGCCCGAAGACAGCGAAGAACGGAGTTACTCCAGTGGCAGTGTGTACAGCATTTCTTATGGCCACCTCCACTTCAGGTAAGTACATGTCCCACTCACGATGATCCTCATCCAAGTAAGTCCGTATCGCAGCCAGGACCGTCCGATTCACCCGCTCAGCAGCGTTACTCTGCGGTGAATAAACCGGTGTGCGCAGATGAGTGACTCCGAACGCTTCCATCATGGATTCGAAAGCCTAGGAGATGAACTGACGACCATTGTCCGAGTGTATTACCTCTGGCACGCCGAATTTGAAGAACACCTCGTGCACCAGAAAGTCTACTACGTTGCCGGCCGTGGCATCTCGCATCGCCTTTAAGAACGTGAACTTCGAGAAGTGATCTACCACAATGAGATCCACGCATGTCCACGTTTCGACCTCGGATATTTCCCAGAAAATCTATGTATAATTTCTGAAATGGGCGATCGGTTTGGACTTCCTTTCCTATTTCAGCTTGCATACAGTAATTTTGTGCCTTAACTTCTCGCTTCGCATCTTCTTATGAAATCTCTGACCTGAACTGCCATCCCCGGCCAATAATATTGCCTGCGCAATAAATGCAGCGTTTTGGCTATCCCTCCATGTGCTGACGTATTCTCAGTATGGACCTTGTGGATCATTCCGGCTGTCAACGACTCTGGCACCCACAGCTTCCAACTGGTGCCTTCCATCTCGTCATCCAGATCATCGCGGTTGATTCGCTTAAACAACAGTCCGTTGTGCACCTTTAAGTCGGGCATATTGTCCGGTTGACTTTTTGCCTCCTGCACCAAGGCTTGGTATTCAGCTGACTCAAATTCAGTCGTCTGAAATTCCAATATGGACTCAGGTGTCACTTCAACCTCTTCTATAAGTCGGGATAAAGTGTCCGCTACAAGGTTTTCGGCTCCTTTCTTATACTTTATGTCGAAATCATACGCCTGCAGCTGCAATGACCACCTCGCCAATCTCCCGCTCAAATCCTTAAGACTCATGAGCCACCACAAACTTGCATGATCCGTAATCACCGTGAACGGCATCATTTCGATATACGGTCTGAATTTCTGGATGCTTAGGATCGCCGCCAAGCACTCCTTCTCGGTCACCGTATAGTTGACCTGGTGTTTGATCAACTTTTCCGAGAAGAACGGAATTGGTCTCTCCTGCTGCTCGTCGTCCAGTTGGAACAACACTGCTCCTACTCCGCACTGCGACGCGTCGCATTGTACAAAGAATCTTCTATGGAAGTCTGCGTGTACCAGTACCGGCGCAGTAGTGAGTGCTTGCTTTTTCAAATTTCTCACTGCTTCAATGGCTTCGATACTTAATTCGAACTTTCCACTCTTTTCCTTCAAGGTATCAGTGAGTGGAACGGAAATCTCGACAAAGTTTTTTATGAATCGTCTGTACCACCCGGCCGTACCCAAAAAGCTGCAAACCTCCTTGATGGACTTCGCATATTCCGTATAGCCATCACTCGACTCGGATCTGTGCGTAAAGTTCCACCTCCAACAATGAACCCTAGGTAGTTGAGCCTTTTGAAACAGAACTTGGATTTGCTCAACCCAATAGTGAGATTCGCATTTCTCAAACATTCTGCCACTAATCCTAACTAGTGCAGATGAGAGTCAAAATCCTCCGAAATTATTAGCAGGTCGTCCAGATACACAAATACGTTTGATCGCAATGTGGATGGAATAACTTTATCCATCAATCGACAGAGTTGCTGTGCCGCATTGCAGAGACCGAAAGGCATATACCTAAATTGATAGAGCGGACGCCCAGGCACAGTGAACGCCGTATAGGACTTGCTCTTCTCTTCCAACTCTATCTGCCAGAACGCAAATTTCAAATCTACGCTCGAAATATAATGCGTCTGATCAATGCGGGCAAGAATGCCTTCTATACACGGCAACGGATATGCGTCTTTGATCGTGACCTTATTAAGTTTACGCGCATCTAGGCAAAACCTGTTCTTTCCTGGTCTCATAACTAGAGTAGTCCGGTTACTCCATGGACTTTCGCTCTCCTCAATGACGCCAAGTTGAAGCATCTTGTCCACCTCAGCCCAAACAACCTCTTGTTTTGCTGGTGACAATGGATAGTGTCTATCCTTGATCGGTTCGGTTCCCTGGACCAACTTGATCTCGTGTTTAAGAAGCTGCGTCTTTCTAAGGCCAGAACTCTCGAACGTCAGAAACTTATTCTTTACAGCTTCTAATTGAGCCTTTTCCTTTCCTTGCAGGTCCCACATCTCAAGATCAGGATCCTCCACGTCATCACCTCGATAATATTCTACATTATCGGTCGGAATTACCAGTTCGCAGACTGAGGCTTCTCCGCCAGCAATTCCTACAGACCCAAGGATCTGTGGAGCGAGATCAAAGGTTCTCCAAAAATCTATACCCAAGTACATTGCCTGATGTAAATATGGACACATATAAAATGTCATCTCGTTTATTAAATTGTCATATTTTACAGGTAATTTTATCCTTCCTATGATGGTTCGATCCTCTCCAGATGCGGTCTTCACTGATGACGTGTATGCCTGAACCGGAATGCCAAGCTCCTCCGTCAACTCTCGGCAGCTACGACCCAATAAGCTCACCGATGCTCCGGTGTCCAGGAGCCCTTTTAATCTTCCTGTCAGTTCAACTTCAGCGAATGCGCGGTGATCCAAATGGCCATCCCGTTGAACTGCTTCTACCAAATGTTGCCTCGTTAATCTGCGCTTCCGAAATCGTTCGCAGGTCGTTTTCACACGACGTGTGAATAAACGCATTCCCTCCAACTGTCGTTCCCCAAAGATCCTATTGCGGACTTCCATATACGCCCGCAGTAAGCCACTCAATTTCCTGCCGTTATATATTATCTTACTGCTATTCTTATTCATATATTTTCCTTCCTCTGTAGCTTCGCGGTCTTTTACTTCGAGCGCGCTTCTCCCGCCTTCAACACGCTCGATCGGGCATTTCCCGGACAATTGACGCACTGTGGGCTTAAAGTGTCCGGTTTTCCACATTGGTAGCAGAAAATCTTGCGCTCTCGTGACAAGCAGTCTCTAAAAACGTGATCTGGTTGCCCACAGTTCCAGCATGTTATCCTGGGCTTTGGTCTGGTTCCCATACGCACTTCTTCTACTTCTTCTGGCGAAGTTTCCTCCTCGGGTGGCTGCATATCCACCTCATTCATCATCGGCTTACGTGCTGGCTCGTATCGAGTTGGCTACGCATAAGCAGAGCGTACTCGACGACAGAAGGATCTCTCCACTTCCTTACACTCCTCACGCAACTCGTTCAGGGTATAAACGTCGATTGCGTAAACATACCGAGCTATATTTTCCCGCAATCCCTTTTTAACTATCTTCACCAGTTCTCGCTGGTACAAAGGCTTGTTCATCCGCGACGCGAGTTGACCCATATGGTGTATGAAGTCCTCCACTGCTTCACCAGGCTGCTGCTCTCGCTGCAATAGCGCAAATAGCATCTTATCATGCTCAGTTTGATGGTCCTTGAATCGGTCGAGCAGAGCGCGTCGTAACTGGGACCACTTGTCGATTTTAAACTGTCTGACATGGACCCAGTACCATTCCCGAGCGCGTCCATGCTGAAGCGTATGGAAACTGCGCAACACTTCTCCCCATGGGCATTGATACTGCTTCTGCAGGAACTCCAGTCGAAAAACAAAATCCTCGACTGACTTCTTGTCATCCACGCCATCGAACGATACGTTGCACCTCTCAATCCTTCAGAATTGCCTGTCGCGAGTTGCGGATGAATTGGCGTATACCCGTTCTCTTGTGGATCCGTCCTCACTCTGATCCTCGACTCGCCAATTAGCGGTCGCTGAATTCCGCCACGTGTACGCCCTTAGGTCCACGTTATCATCTGAACCGCTACCCTCCGAGCTAGACCTTTTTGGCTTTGGTGGCGGCATTGGTGGTCTATCCCTTTGACGTTGATCGGGGTTGTTGTTGTAGCGGCTCCTGTGGATGAGAGTAAGGTACGCATATGTTGTGGGGAAAAATAGAAAGAACAGATTAGAGTGGAAAAATTTTGAAGGTAGAAGGGGGGGAGTGTGTAGTGTAGTGGGTTAAGGTGTTGTGAGTGAGTTTGAGTCGTCCAGGTCCAACCCGAGGAAAGTTGCTGCTTGGACAGGGTTTGTCCAGAGATCTGTAGTTGTGAGTTGTGTGGGGGCGGCTGGGCAGTGGAAGAGGTGTTTAGTATCATGCGGAGACTGCCCGCATTTTGGACACTCATCAATCACTGCATCATTTATCCTCGATAGGTAGCTGTTTAGCATTGCAGAGTAGCCAGAGCGAAGTTGTGCCAAAGTTGTCCGGGTGCTTCTGGGCAGGGTTTTTTCAGCATCGCTGATGGGGGGAGGTCTTCCTCCCAGGACAATGTTCGGCTTCAGCTTGCTGATCGCTTCAGCCACGGTACTCTGGTGGATGGCATTTCTAGCATTTACGGCTACAGATTCGGAGATGGTGGTGGAGTTCGTGGTCAAGGTGAGTACATCCGTCAGGTGGGTCCTCAGGTCTTGTCTGCTGGTCCGTGGGGGCAGTGGGACCTGTAGGGCCGAGTGGTTGGGATGTTCCTCCTGAAGGCCATTGACAAGGAACTGCTTGGTCAGCATGTTGCAGTGATCACGGACGCCGAGCATGTGGGTTTCCTCGTGTAGGTGGTCCACTGGAGCCATGGTGTGACATCCGGTGATGGTGCGGAGTGCAGCATTCTGGGCACGTTGGAGGTTACCCCATTGTGTGTCACTAATGGCTGCTGTCCATGCTGGCGCCGCGTAGTCGCACTGCACACGGCCTATGGCCTTATATGTGACTAGCAGGGTCTCTTTCTCCTTTCCCCAGGAGCTACCAGCTATTGCCTTGAGTGCCCGATTCCTTTCCCTTACTTTGCGGGCCGTGTTCTCTGAGTGCCTCGAAAAGAAGAAAAGGTTGTCGAAAGTCACTCCCAAGATTTTTGGGTATTTGATTGTGGGAATTGTGCCTCCGTCCACAGTGACATTGACCTGGGTGTTCACTATCTTGGTCCAAGTAGTGAATAAGGTAGTGCTGGATTTTCCTGGGGAGAGAGACAGGTTTCTACCGGCCAGGTATGCAGAGACTGTTGGGAGGTAGGAGTTTAGACTCGCAACTACCTTATTGTAGTCCCTGTCCGATCCTAGGATGGTGCAGTCGTCTGCATAGCTGACGAGTTTGAGTTCCGGAGGTGGTGTCGGTATTCCAGAAACATAGAAGTTGAAAAGGAGTGGGGAGAGGACTCCACCTTGGGGGACTCCTTGTTTCAGCCTCCTATATTTTGAATGTGCGTCACGGAACTCAACGTAGGCCTGCCGACCTGTCATGTAGTTTGCCAACCAGCGCTTGATTGTGTTCGGGAGCGCGGTGCCTTCGATATCCTGGAGTAGGATGGCATGGTTGACAGTGTCAAAGGCTTTAGACAGGTCAAGGGCAACCAACACAGTGCGTTTGTGAGGGCTTGGAGAGTTTAGCCCATCTGCGATGGCGGTGGTGATTTCGCAGAGCGCTGTGCTGGTGCTACGGCCTTTCCGGAAACCGTGCTGATGGTCTGCTAGCGGGAGGTGGTCTTGGAGGATGGGCAGGACCAGTGCTTCCAGGATTTTAACTGCTGGAGCAAGCAGCGTGATAGGCCTGTACGAGGTGCCCAGCTCTGATGGCTTCCCTGGTTTTGGGACAGGTAGGATTTTACCTGTTTTCCATATGTCAGGAATGATCAGACTGGACATGCTGAGGTTGTACAGTTTGGTGAGGTATTCTACACCTTTAGGTCCGAGCTTCTTGAGCATGACTGTGGCGATACCGTCAGGTCCCACAGCCTTGGAGGTTTTGGCAGCTTTGATGGCAGCTGCCACCTCCTCTGCAGTGAAGTCGGGCGCCTCAGGATCATGTGGGAGTTTGCGGATCCGGCGGAGGACGGCTCTGTGTGACTTGTTCACGTCCTTTGGATGTTCCACAAATTGCCTGTTGAAACCTACTGCGCAACCTTTAGCAGTGAGTTTGGGAACGCCTTGGAAAGCTATGGCGGCAAGGTCTTGTCGCTTGGGGGCTGATGTTATGCCCCTAATAGTCTTCCAGAGTTTCGCTGTGCCCATCTCACACTCGTCTAGGTGTGCAAGCCATTTGTCCCTCCTGTGCTCGTTTACCATCCTTGTGATGTCACGATTTGCCTCTTCTATGCGGGGGTCTGCTGGGTTTACGGCTCTGATGTCGTCACGCATACGAGCCTTTTCCGCGGCTTCTGAGGGGAAGCCGGGGCGAATTCTGGGAATTCGCCCAGCAGGGATGTGGCGCTTACCCGCACAGGTAAGGATTTTCCGGAAGGTGACTTCTCCTGAGGTGACATCAATGGGGTCACGAGTCTGATCGAACATGTTCTCCGTGTGTGCTGTGAAGGCACTCCAGTCTGCTTTGGAGAAGTTTGTGTATGTTTTCCTCTCTGAGGACACAAACTTTTCTTCATCATGTAGGGTGAGGATGATGGGCAGATGGTCGGAGTTTAGGGCGATGTCGACGTTCCACTCGATGATGGTGAGGAGGTTTGAGCTGACGATGGAGATGTCAGGGGAACTGCTGCAGTTTGGTGTAATCCTGGTCGGTTGGTCCTGGTTTACGCTGTCGAAGGAGGAATTCTCAATTTGCTCAGCAATGTTGATCCCTCTGGGGTCATTTCTCAGGAGTGAGAACCAGTTCTCATGGTGGGCGTTGAGGTCGCCCATGATGATCCGGCTTGCGCCGGTCAGCAGGTGGGCGAGGTTTGGCTGGTATCCTGAGCGACATGCTGCAACGGGGGGAATGTAGACATTTATTAGGTCTATGGACGAGCCGCCGGCTACGATGGCAATCCCTTGGACTTCCATGTGTTCATCGGGGGCTGGGTCGAGCTGCAGGTGTCTGTAGTTTACAGATTGGTGGACGATGAACGCCAGTCCACCACTTGCATTTCGCTGCCTGTCTTGTCGAATGATGTTGTACTCCCCTGCTGTGACTATGTGCGCCCTGGGCGTGAGTTTAGTTTCCTGGACCGCTGCTATCCGGATCTTTTTTCGGGCCATATAGTCAGTGAGCTCAACGATCTTGGCTCGGAGTCGTTGCAGTTCCAGTGGATAACCTGGAACCCTTCTTCGACTGCGTTTGTGGGGTCTATTGTGACTGTGGTGTGTGTGTGGTTTTGGGTTGGTGGCGTGGTGTGCGTTTGCACGGGTGTCAGAGGCCGCTGCTGCGGAGGCGTGCTCAGTGCAGTCCTCCGCCTTGTAATTGGCGGGGGAGCAACTGGTGTTGAGGGTTGCAAGGCTGGGTGCCGAGGCACATTTGCATGTTGCAACAGCGGAGGTGCGGGCAAAATTTGGGCGACAGTGGCTGCTTGTACTGCTGGGGCTGCTGGATTTGAGCAGCAGGGGCCATGGAAAGGCCTGCAGTAATCCCGTGGTTTGGCCAGACGGGAGCATTTTAGATGCAGCCACTGGAGGCAGTCGGAGCACTCGAATGAGTAACCCCTGCTGGTGATTTTGCCTTTGCACACCGGGCACCACCAAATTTTGGGACCTGGAATGGACTCGATATCACCGGCGCGTAGAAGGAGTGTACTGAGCAGACAGGCCGGAGTTGTCTGCTCAGTGTAAGAAAAAAGGGGGAGAAAGGGGGGAAAAGAGGGGGATGCGTACATACTCTGTTCCACGTGTCCGTGGGTTGACAGTCCTTGGCCAGGGGGTTGATTCCTGGGTCGGCTCCGGAGCGTAGATCCGACTGTCGGGAGAGCCGTGTTGATCGGGGTTGTCCTGCCTGCTGCCCTTCGGAATCGCTCCCTGACTTGTTTTTCCTCTTGCTTGTTCTGTGTTCTTTGATGCCCCTGCTAGCCTGCCAGGCTGAGTGCTTGTTTCAAGAGCTTTCTCCGCCGTACATGGAGGCGGCTGCCCGCTGACTGGCCTAAGCAAGTCGTTCAGCATTTTCATCATTTCGGTGAATCCTGTGCGCACCTCCTCACGCATTGCATCGCTAATCCCCAACTCCAACGACCGTCGATGGGTTTTCTGCGCCTGTGCTAGAGCAGCATTCACTGCAGATTTTTCCTCTGAGCCAAGATTATACACTGGTAATTCCACCAGCTGCTCTCGCTGACCCGACGGCTGTACCGTTTCAGGCTTCTGCCCGCCTGGAGGTTGCTGCTTTCGGTAGTTCATTGGCGTCCTTGGTAACGCCCCAGACAACCGTGATGATGGCAATGCTGACGCCCCTTCTCCTAACGCATGCTCTCTATCTCCGTCTCTCAGAGGACCTCGTGATCTAAGCTGATGATGGCTCTGATCCGACCAATCCAGATCTCTACCCTCGTCCTGAACTGAAGGAATATTGAATAATATATAGCAAAAATAAATATAAAATAAATAATCTATGAAAAATAAATGACAAAAAAAAATGAATAAATAATAAATAAATAATCTATGAATAATAAATGACAAAAAAAATGAATAATAATAAAAAAATAACAATAATACTCCGCTAATACCACGCAAGGGCCTGTATATCACCAAAAACTAATGAGTTTTTTATTTTTTTTTTCTATTTTCAGATAAATTCATTGATAAATGGGGGGAAAAGGATCACTATCCAGCCATGGACGACTCTCCCAGCAATTTACTGCGCACTCTTCTGGAACACTAACTAGGAACAAATATATCTATGCATCTTGAGTGGGTATTAGATGCTCTATCCATCAATTGGGTTGATGGATGGCATCCAAGACCACTCTTTCACTCTTACTTGACTCTCGCTTCAGGTATCGTCTTCGCCTGAATGTGCTGTGCGACTGATGCAACGCAGTACAGTCCAATACCATCCTGGGTCACCAGCAAGCAAACCCCTGGAAACCAGAGTCAGCACAATCTCATTTGTCGACGATACACAAAACAAGACAAATAGTGAGTACAACAAAAACAACGGAAACTACTCTACATAAAAGCTTTTAATTTTACAAAGGTTTGATGCCCATTTCTGGTGCCACCAGGCAATGGCTATCTCTCTGCAAGACAAGGATTGGTGACATACCGGTGCCTTTAGAAATGTTCACCGTCTCCTTGATGTTTCTAATCTGACTCTATTCTACTCCCTCCAATTTAATCCGAACATCACTCCATACCCTGCGCAATTACGGGTCACCTTCTAATGCGTCATAAGTCATCAGGAGGACCGACCGGGGGATTTGCAGGAGTCTTTTCGACAGACGATTTAAATTTTTTTGTGTAGAAGACAGGCCGTGGCTTAACAGCCACCATGTTCTTCCGATTGGGCGCCATATTGTTACGGATCTGCTTTGTTCTCCATTAGGCTACGCCGGCTGGCTCAACGGATCCCAGGAGTAAGGTCCATCCCAAAGCCTAGCAGACCGCACAATCACGAATGTCGACAGACACCTACAAGTGTCATCCCTAACCTCTACTTTCCCCTGACAATACATACTCAAACAAGCAACAAAAAAAACATTAACTATACAAACTTACTACCACTGTTCCTATGTTTCAGAATTGGATCCCCTGCCGGAATCCTGGTGCACCCACCCTTCCTGCAGCGTACTCATCCTCCAGCTGCCCATGTGATGGCGTCATCCATCCAGATCAGCCTACTACGTGTCCATGGCGGTCAAAAGGATATCCACCCCCCTTCTGCGAAAATTTAGCAACACATTGTGGTTGTTCGGTTTAGGTGGACAATGTATTAACGATAATCTTACTAACTAACATGTTTCCTTATTCAATTTCTTTTCAAGTTTAAACAAAACCGACATCAACATTATATATTGTCGATCGCTTTTGCTGCCTACTATGGCTAGGTCATTCACCGGTGAAACATGGCGATGATCAAGGACAACATTTAAAGAAAATTACGCCAACGGACGCATCGGCACACACGTCAATATATAAGTATAGTATATTGGTTCCCCGTTTCAGGGCAGAATGATAACTTAAATCTACCTTAACCTACCTCAAGAGCTCTTTCAGCAAGTGAAGGACTAGAAATTTTTATAGATATTTGCATTTATATGTATATATTTAACTTTATGCTATTGGCTAGCCGGGCTCAAATTACACTAAAACTAGCATGTGTCACCGGGTTTCCATTTTCTTTTGCTTTTATTTTATTTTTTTATGATTAAATTTATAAACCTACTTTTTTTTGCTCCCACTTGGCAGGCACTCGAGACGACACTCGCCTCGATTTATGATTTTTTGACTTTTTTCTTACAATCTATTTCTGGCTTTTCTTTGCAGCATCCCAATCGGCACGCTCCCTATGCCAGGATTTTCCCACGGGACACCCGGCGGTCGGCTAACCCGGCGTTGGAACGGACTCACTTGATTCTTTTTCCTCGTTATTGTGTGGCCCTCTGGCGATCCCGGCTTCTCCAAGTCGCTTCTACTTCTCGGATTCTGGCCGACGCACGACGAGTGGGGTTAAGAGAGTAGGGCATTTGCCCTACCCATTTGGGTGGAGTGGCAGGATCCCTCTACTGCTGAAGTTCTGTTTATTTTTTTTGGCGATGAAGGCAAAAATAAAGAACATCCGTGGCCGTCCTCGTGCGGACCAGAAGTACGGCCACGCTGAAAGAACCAAGAAAAACTGTCACCAACCACTCTCACTGGCACCTGTGGGATCAACTCACATATCCTAAATTTTTTTTTTCTGGTTTTTATTTCAGTTTTTCTTCATACATTTAATTATATTTATTCCGCACAGGCAATTTTGTTGCAAATAAATCGAACTTATTCAAAATTTTCGTCGTGAAAGCTTTTGATTTTCTGATACTAGCATTATCTGACTGCCGGTCCTCTTGCGATTTGATTCTTGACTGCCTCTTGGCACCCATTACCACCCCCATATATGGGCTCGTCTCAAATCCCACCGTCCCCTAAGCCTGACCTACCTCAAAGTCATTTCCCGCTTGCTTCTATATAGGGTCATTGGCCGTGGTCGTAAAACTGGATATCAGGTGATGCTTACAGAGGTCCTTTTTATCATAATTTAAGGGTCCCATGCCTAGTTTTTAAAAAATTCGAACTGTGATATAGATACAAGCGGTTCTATTTCATCTGGCCCTTTAAGTAAAGCTGACTTCAGTGATACTCCATCACTTGTGACTGTTGCGTTAAACACAATGCGCAGTTTTTCGGGCTTATGTTCAGTTTGCACTGCAAAATGTGGCAAATACCAAATGGGCTTTGATGTGTCAATAATTTCTTCTTCTGAAAGTTTTCTTGCATATCCTTTTTCAACATATTTATCCATTTCGGCAATGTATTTTTCCGAAAACTACCTATTTTTCTTTCTATTCCAATTATCCGTTTTTCTGCCATTTCAAAGCTCTCTGTAAACTTAACGTTTTCTTTCCACAACAGTCCTACTTATATAATCGCAGCTATGTAAATTTCTCAAGTGTTGGTGATGGCTTCTGGTAAATGATTGACTTGGTAAATCCAAGATTTTAACTGTACAGACAGTCCCTTTATGTCGTAGTGATAACCTTCATCACACCCTGCCATTTCAAGTCTAACCCTTTTAGACATCTCGGTTGTTTTCTTGTTATCATACCATTGCAATGTTAGTGCGTGCTCTGCACTTTTCAAACCTAACTTATCAGCGATCTTTTGTTCAATAAGTGTTACTGCACTTCCCTCATCGAATATGGCAAAAGTTTCCAGTTTGCCGTTTGGTCCAAAGAAAACTACGGGTACAATCTTAAAAAGATAGTTATGTAAATCTATCTTGGCTTCGGTGTTACAACTTAGCAAATGTTGCGGATCTTCTACTACGGCTGGTGTTACATGTTGTGGCTGTGGGCTTCGGATTGGCATCCGGTAATGGAGGCTCTCGTGATGTAATCGATCACATTCTTCATTTGTACAAGTTTTCTTGGCTCGACAGTTCGGTACGCTATGCCCCTCTGAAAGGCAAGCAAAACATAGTCGCTACTTTTTAGCTATATCCCAACGAGCAGCCACATCAGTGTTCTCTCTCCAAATTTTACATTCAGCTAAATTGTGATCGCTCTGGCATAAAAGACAATTTACTTATCTGGGCGGTGTTTTAGCCACAAAGAGAAGTTTTGGGTTTCTCGGTGTCTTCAGTGACGCTTCTACAACAGCCGGTAGTCGGCCTATAACTTTAGCGGTTGCACATAACCATGTCGCGAATTCGGCAATGGATGTGCCAGATTTCTTATCTTTATTGCTCTGCAACCATTCTACCAGCAAATTTGTTGGAAGTTTGGCTACTAATTCCTCCAACAAAATTGGGTTACACAAGTGTTGACTGCAGTTTGATGATGACAAATAATTTACTACCCCACGGACATTGATAGCAAAACTAACCATATTTTCGAGTTTATTGTACGAGATCTTGGGAAAATTTTTAATCTTTGCTAATTGGGTTCGAATAAACAATTCTGGTCTTCCAAATCGGAACTCCAATTCTTCAATGATATCTGTTGAAATTCGCTAGATCTTAGCAAACGTCAAAGTTGAGCATATACTGCTCGGGGGACTTTCAATTCAATTTGAACCAAGAATGAGAGCGAGGACTTTAACTTCAATGATTTATTCACAAACTTAGAACTACTTGTAACAATGGGAGTCGGTATTGATTAATTAATGTACAAATTAGCAAACGAATTAGAACGCGACCAGAATGCAAGCTTCTTCTCTGACTTCTTGTAGACGACTCATTTAATTTTTGAGTGTGTAGGCGAGGCGAGCTTCTGCCGCTGATCTAAATGTAAGCAGTAAAGAGAGGGAAAGAGAAAGCATAACATTCACTCTCTGCTGATGTAAGGCTGCTTAACCAATGTTAACATTTAGGCTGGAAACGCCCGTACATACCGCCCCCAATACTGGGACCAGTATGATTATCCTTTGAAGCACCTGACAAATCAGCTGTAACGAGATAAGTGGTTGTTATGTTATGCAAGTGCGTGAGCAAAGGCACATATACGGTTTAATCACTAGCGTTTGTTGCTTCAGTATACGTATACGTACGTTTAGAGCGGTGTCCTTATATGTAGGATCAGGAAGACCCATCATAGAGTTGTCAATGAGAAAATGGGCAGGCGTTAGAGGGGATAGATCATCCGTATCGTCAGTTAAAGGACATAGTGGTCGAGAATTTAGGCATGCTTCTATTTGAACAAGTACGGTCAGGACGTTGTATACGTAGGCTCCATACCTCCTTAAGTATCACTTTGGCTGCGGAGATAACAGGAACTATGAATCGCAAGGGGTCGTAGAGACGGGCAACTGTGGAGAGTAGAGGTTTTTTAGTGAACGTTTTCTTAATTTCAAATTTGCATGTATGTTTTAACGACCTTTATGTTAATTAAAACCTTCAAATTTCAAATTTAGTTTTGAATCCATAAAAGTCTCGATATGGGTGCCAATATAAGCTAAGGGTTTTAATCGAATCTTTGTTGTCGATTTCAAGGATGCTGGAATTCGACATGTGTTCAGGTGGGATGGTACTTAGGAGAGATGGGTGATTCGATGCCGATTTCCTCAGCATCATCCTGTACATAATCGACATAAATCTCCTTGCGAAGCACATTGTTAGCCTGTGGATATCGATCATATTTGTCTTGTGCTAGCTGATGCATAATACGGATAGCCGTATAAGGGGCTGACGCTGTGCCGAAGGTAACGGTGGTTAGGCCATGTTCTTGAATTTGATCTTGTGCGTCGCGCCACAAGATACGTTGGTACTGAGCATCGTCAGGATGCATGTCAATGCAAAGGTACATTTTCTGGATGTCTGCAGCAAATACATATTGATGTAGCCGCCAGTTAAGAATGACGCCTGACCTCCGAGGTCAATCTGTAATGCGGGGCCAATGCATAAGATGTCGTTTAGAGATTTTCCGTTGGAAGTTTTGCATGAGGTATAATATATTTCTGGAATTTCCGTTCCAAAAGGTGAAAGCGATTTAGAGCCGTTTGTCGTGATTTGCCTAGAGCTTGGGTGGGATCAAAGGCGGTTTTTTAAGGTAATCGTACCATGTATTTGCCTTTGGGCTGGCGGATATGCGTGCGCTGGAAATGGTCTTCGCACCACTGCTCCTCTGCTGTAAGCTGCCGATCTGTGTCGATTTGATCAAGCTCAAAGAATTTATGGACAAGGGTGTCCAGGTTCATTTGATGGCATCGCAGTGATACCATATGTGCGTGAGAGGCCTCCAATTGGCCGAAATCGATCCATCTCAGTTGCGTCATTTGAGCAATTTGCTGATGTGGAGTTCCTTTCCGAATCTCTGATAGCATTAGATGTGGGATTACATCAACGTCCAGCAGTAAATCTATACGGTTAGATTGTGTAATGGTGGGATCTGCTAGTTACAGTCTTTGTAGATGATGACATCCTTGTATGTTGAGATTGATTCTTGGTAGGTGCGACGTTAATGACCGGAGGATAAATGCTGTATCTATAAAGACATTGAATTGTGAATCTGTGCAGGAAGATAATGAGATTTCGGTACGGAATTTGCATTTATTGCTAGCGGTATTGCCCACTCCAGTAATTTCTGCTACGATTCGATGACGCTTGAGACCAAGCGTTTGGAACACAAGTTCGGTAATGAGAGTATTTGCATTTATTGCTAGCGTTATTGCCCACTCCAGTAATTTCTGCTACGATTCGATGACGCTTGAGACCAAGCGTTTGGAACACAAGTTCGGTGATGATCGTACCTTCGGTTCCATGATCAATTAGTGCTCGAACCACAGCGGATTGACCAGTTGCGTGATTGAGCAGATTAACCAAAGCCGTTGCGAGGATCATATTCCGAGGTGTGAGATGAGTGGCAAATGCCGTGACGAGTTGCGTTGTATTGGCTCCAATCGACGAGTCAGTAGCTGCAGACGGTGAAGGCGCAATAGGTGAACTAAAGTTAGTATTAGAACTTGGGTGAGATTGCTGAGTAGGAAAGTCCAGCGGTTGTGTGAAAGCTGCTGCCCTTGTGCATAAGGTTGACTGATTGTTTGGCAGAGTAAGGATTTCTTTGTGAGGCATTCTGCGGAGTCAGGAACGTTGGGATTTCCACAGATGTAGGTGATGTACAATCCAGTGGTCACACGTACTGATGTTGATTTTGAGTCGTTTGAATTCGTTAAAAAACACGTTGGCAGCATTTAGCATGCGCTTGATGTCCAATGAATTCTCCTAGGTAATCGTTGGTAAATTGTACAATACGTTCATGTGGTGTATGAACTGCAAGCGTGGATTGTTGTACCGCGTGACTATAAGATTCCAAGCCGTTTTGTAGTTGATCTCAGTCAAGTCCATTTGATGTACATCTTGATCGAGCCCCTTTGGTAGCGCTTGTTTCAAAATGTGGAATTTTTGGACACTTGAAAAGGCAGAATTGTCATGGATAAGTTGGAAAAATACATCATAAAAGGCTGGCCAATCTGTAAATTTGCCAGAAAACTTCGGGACAGGCAATTTTGGTAGTTCGACTGTAGAACCTACTGGTGCAGGTAGCGTTGTCGAGTTATGGCTTTGGGCAAACCCATGTGCACAAGATTCATTATTAGCTGACGGGAAGGTGTCATGTGCTTCCATAACCGCGCAGCACACTGTGAAGTAGGCTTCCTCAAACTTCTCTGCGAAGCCTTTTGAGAAATATGTGTGAGACCGGGAACTTTGGGTTGCGATTAATTGTTGATGATTGTTGGTGAACTGTTTTGATAACTCTTCCAATTTACTTAACCGCAATTGAAAATATTGTTTTGTTTTTCGTGCTGGACTATCATTCTTAAAGTTGACATGAATTTGTTTTAAACGATCAATCATGTCACTTTGTAGAGAGTAAATATGGTCTGTGCTGGCTGCGCTATTCTCTCGAGTTAAGTCTGCGATTGAGCCACCCTGTTGTCTCTCATCTTCGTTTCCCATTTCGCTTGAGTGATTTTAAAATGTACTCAACTTTGCACTGACACACTCACTCAAACACTTACCGCTTAGCTCAAACGTTGTTGTGTTCCCACTACGGCCAGGCAAGGTCGATGCAAGGTGATGAGTGTCGTCTAGGAATTAGCCAGCCAAATTCCAGTGCAGATGTGGGAAATGGAAGCGAAGGAAAAACTACCCCAATGTTCAACGAAAGTATGAGAGTTGTGAGAATGTGATAAGCAGCAACTGCACATTAGCCGCAATATTCCAGTGAAGATGTGCGTGTGTTGGGAATGTAACAGGGTCCAATGCACGTTAAACGTTGCTTCGTCTCTTCAATGCGTGTGTATAAGCGGCCAGCGAATCTGGGGATTGCTGATCTCTTTGCTTTGCAATTCTGGTATGTGAATGTATGTTGAATTTAGGTTGGAAAAAACTCAACAAAGTTACAAGTTAGACGACAGGTCCAATAGGCTATTGGATTGAGTTTGGAATATATTGAAGAAGTCTTGATTGAATTGTTCCCCCCATGGGCCACCAAAAATGTTGTGAAATTCGCTAGATCTTAGCAAACGTCAAAGATGAGCATATACTGCTCGGGGGACTTTCAATTCAATTTGAACCAGAACGAAAGCGAGGACTTTAACTTCAATGATTTATTCACAAACTTCGATATGTGATATTTTCTACTTAACAGCGTACGGTCTTACTTTTTCTTGCTCTGCAATTTAATAAAAAATATTCTTAAACAATTTCACTTATTTACCCGATTTGTTGTGCGATTTCTTGAGATGAATCCTCTGTGGTGCCATCCGAGTTCGGAATAATAAACGTGCTCAATAATTCTTGGTCTGGAGCTGGTTCTTTGTGCTGCAAATTTTGTTCCCCATTGGCCACCAAGAGTCACAGGTGTGTGTGCAACCAGGCCCGCCCACTCAGTGATAGAATCCCACACAAACACTGCAGTGCATTGCTTTAAGGAGTCCATCCAGGAATGTGATATTTAAACGGAATCTATTGTTTATTATTTATTAATAATTATAGTTTTTGGTTCGCTACGTAGGTACAAATTTTACGTACTTTCCTTACGCGTTAGTGCTGACCACCCGTCAGTGCTGACGCTTCAGCTTGTGTTGCTTGTTGTTTGTTTTTAGCAGTTTTTCGGCCAGATCCCAATATATATTCGAGTACTTATTGTTTAATCTGTGCTTTTTGTTTAAGTGCCTTTTCCATTACGGTAATAATAAGAGATTAATTTATTTATTTTCTGATAACAGAAATTATTTCTTCTTTTATCAAGAATAAATTGTTTCTGTCTCTTATTACTCTGTTTTAGGAAGAAACTGAATAAAACAAAGGCAAGCAATGGGAAGCTGTGTGATATGGGTGTCTGGCGAATCAAATGGCTAGATTCATATTCGTAGATAATATCATTATTTTCTATCTAACTCTATTTTTTAAGAATTTGTTCATTTAGGTCATGAATTACAATACCAACTCTAAACCTAAAGTTTCGGCAACACACGCCGGAACTGACCATAAAACCGTCCCACCACACACAAGTGGGAGCATCACGCCATCTACTACTAGCATTGGATAGCCCTCTGCAACCTACGGGGAAAGAACCCTCAGCCAGCAACCAGCTGCTGGGATTCCGACCAAAGGGGTAGCTACGGGCTCTAAAATAGTTTGCAGTAGAGCAGTGGTGTACACCAAACCACACCCAACCAAGGTCGGCACCGAGGATCAGCGAAAGGCGTATCGAATCCTGAAACGCCTGGCTACCAACCCAATCAGGGAGGACCAGACGTCGAAGGTGGATTTCGTCAAGGTCCAGGAAGACATTGCCTGGGCTAGGGAAGTCTTACCAGACTTCTCGCTAGAAATTACCCCTCCTGGGAAGCCACAAGCTGACAAAACTGATCGGGCAACGCAGCCTGAACAATCATCCACTGCGAAGAGGGATCGTTCCATGGATGAGCAGCAACCACTGTCATCCAAACGGCCGAAGACCCATGGGGCCCCTCTTCGAGTCTCTTTTGCCGAGATGGCGAAAAAACAAAAAGATCGTGGGCGTGGTTGACGAAAACAACCCACACGGCACGATCCCAAGGCACCATTGGAATTGGATCGAGGTGGCAGCAAGCCGTTTTTCCCTGGATGTACTGTTGGAGAACCCAGGGGCACCACCCTGCTGTTACAGCATATGATGGTTCCAGGGTAACGTCCGGCTGGTGGCCTGCGATGACGAGAGATCCGCGGACCTCTATAAGTCCGCCATAGCTAAGGTTGGTGAGGTTTACCCTGGAGCTAAACTAAAGGTTGTGGACGCCAAGGACATACCTTCATGTCCGAGGGCCAGAGCCTGTCTACCCATTCACCCATCGGAGCCAGCAAAAATCTTGCAGATCATGAGGACAATGAACCCGATTGTTCCGACAACTAACTGGAGGGTGATCAAAGTGGAGCGTTCAACACGAGCAACCACTATGGTCACCTTTCAGATCGATGACAATACAGTCGAGCATTTAACCAAATGCAATGGGATCCTGAATTATGGGTTCCAGAAGGTTCACATGAACGTTTTCAGAACCGACACTACGGCGCTTGCAAATCTGGCAGCAAGCGTTGATGTGGTGGAGGATGACCCAAGCGACGAGGAGATCCTCAACAAGAGGAGCGCTGTGGCTATATCTCTGGCGGTTCAGACTTCGGACCAGCTTTCGGCCGCATATACTCAGAGCAGGAGCTTCTCCAATCGGAGGATGCCGATGTCACTCTGACGGAGGAGGATTCAATCCAAAATGATGCAGGTTCTGCCAATAAACCTGCATCACTCTAGATCAGCAACCGCTGATCTTCTACTTGGCCTATCCCTCGGTGAAGTAGACATGGTGTTTGTCCAAGAGCCGTGGATCTCTGGTGACAGAATCAACGGCTTAAGGACCCCCAAATACGACCTTTTCTACACCAAGGGTAAGGGTAAAATCCGTACATGCGTTTAAACAAAAAAGCACTTTAATACACTTTTACTTCCTCAGTTTAGTGATGGCGACATCATCCATAACCGCGCAGCACACTGTGAAGTAGGCTTCCTCAAACTTCTCTGCGAAGCCTTTTGAGAAATATGTGTGAGACCGGGAACTTTGGGTTGCGATTAATTGTTGATGATTGTTGGTGAACTGTTTTGATAACTCTTCCAATTTACTTAACCGCAATTGAAAATATTGTTTTGTTTTTCGTGCTGGACTATCATTCTTAAAGTTGACATGAATTTGTTTTAAACGATCAATCATGTCACTTTGTAGAGAGTAAATATGGTCTGTGCTGGCTGCGCTATTCTCTCGAGTTAAGTCTGCGATTGAGCCACCCTGTTGTCTCTCATCTTCGTTTCCCATTTCGCTTGAGTGATTTTAAAATGTACTCAACTTTGCACTGACACACTCACTCAAACACTTACCGCTTAGCTCAAACGTTGTTGTGTTCCCACTACGGCCAGGCAAGGTCGATGCAAGGTGATGAGTGTCGTCTAGGAATTAGCCAGCCAAATTCCAGTGCAGATGTGGGAAATGGAAGCGAAGGAAAAACTACCCCAATGTTCAACGAAAGTATGAGAGTTGTGAGAATGTGATAAGCAGCAACTGCACATTAGCCGCAATATTCCAGTGAAGATGTGCGTGTGTTGGGAATGTAACAGGGTCCAATGCACGTTAAACGTTGCTTCGTCTCTTCAATGCGTGTGTATAAGCGGCCAGCGAATCTGGGGATTGCTGATCTCTTTGCTTTGCAATTCTGGTATGTGAATGTATGTTGAATTTAGGTTGGAAAAAACTCAACAAAGTTACAAGTTAGACGACAGGTCCAATAGGCTATTGGATTGAGTTTGGAATATATTGAAGAAGTCTTGATTGAATTGTTCCCCCCATGGGCCACCAAAAATGTTGTGAAATTCGCTAGATCTTAGCA
This sequence comes from Lordiphosa magnipectinata, assembly GCA_037044535.1. Classification (NCBI taxonomy): domain Eukaryota; kingdom Metazoa; phylum Arthropoda; class Insecta; order Diptera; family Drosophilidae; genus Lordiphosa; species Lordiphosa magnipectinata. The sequence goes on from JBAMBO010002405.1 coordinate 22,406, forward strand.
AACGTCAAAGATGAGCATATACTGCTCGGGGGACTTTCAATTCAATTTGAACCAGAACGAAAGCGAGGACTTTAACTTCAATGATTTATTCACAAACTTCGATATGTGATATTTTCTACTTAACAGCGTACGGTCTTACTTTTTCTTGCTCTGCAATTTAATAAAAAATATTCTTAAACAATTTCACTTATTTACCCGATTTGTTGTGCGATTTCTTGAGATGAATCCTCTGTGGTGCCATCCGAGTTCGGAATAATAAACGTGCTCAATAATTCTTGGTCTGGAGCTGGTTCTTTGTGCTGCAAATTTTGTTCCCCATTGGCCACCAAGAGTCACAGGTGTGTGTGCAACCAGGCCCGCCCACTCAGTGATAGAATCCCACACAAACACTGCAGTGCATTGCTTTAAGGAGTCCATCCAGGAATGTGATATTTAAACGGAATCTATTGTTTATTATTTATTAATAATTATAGTTTTTGGTTCGCTACGTAGGTACAAATTTTACGTACTTTCCTTACGCGTTAGTGCTGACCACCCGTCAGTGCTGACGCTTCAGCTTGTGTTGCTTGTTGTTTGTTTTTAGCAGTTTTTCGGCCAGATCCCAATATATATTCGAGTACTTATTGTTTAATCTGTGCTTTTTGTTTAAGTGCCTTTTCCATTACGGTAATAATAAGAGATTAATTTATTTATTTTCTGATAACAGAAATTATTTCTTCTTTTATCAAGAATAAATTGTTTCTGTCTCTTATTACTCTGTTTTAGGAAGAAACTGAATAAAACAAAGGCAAGCAATGGGAAGCTGTGTGATATGGGTGTCTGGCGAATCAAATGGCTAGATTCATATTCGTAGATAATATCATTATTTTCTATCTAACTCTATTTTTTAAGAATTTGTTCATTTAGGTCATGAATTACAATACCAACTCTAAACCTAAAGTTTCGGCAACACACGCCGGAACTGACCATAAAACCGTCCCACCACACACAAGTGGGAGCATCACGCCATCTACTACTAGCATTGGATAGCCCTCTGCAACCTACGGGGAAAGAACCCTCAGCCAGCAACCAGCTGCTGGGATTCCGACCAAAGGGGTAGCTACGGGCTCTAAAATAGTTTGCAGTAGAGCAGTGGTGTACACCAAACCACACCCAACCAAGGTCGGCACCGAGGATCAGCGAAAGGCGTATCGAATCCTGAAACGCCTGGCTACCAACCCAATCAGGGAGGACCAGACGTCGAAGGTGGATTTCGTCAAGGTCCAGGAAGACATTGCCTGGGCTAGGGAAGTCTTACCAGACTTCTCGCTAGAAATTACCCCTCCTGGGAAGCCACAAGCTGACAAAACTGATCGGGCAACGCAGCCTGAACAATCATCCACTGCGAAGAGGGATCGTTCCATGGATGAGCAGCAACCACTGTCATCCAAACGGCCGAAGACCCATGGGGCCCCTCTTCGAGTCTCTTTTGCCGAGATGGCGAAAAAACAAAAAGATCGTGGGCGTGGTTGACGAAAACAACCCACACGGCACGATCCCAAGGCACCATTGGAATTGGATCGAGGTGGCAGCAAGCCGTTTTTCCCTGGATGTACTGTTGGAGAACCCAGGGGCACCACCCTGCTGTTACAGCATATGATGGTTCCAGGGTAACGTCCGGCTGGTGGCCTGCGATGACGAGAGATCCGCGGACCTCTATAAGTCCGCCATAGCTAAGGTTGGTGAGGTTTACCCTGGAGCTAAACTAAAGGTTGTGGACGCCAAGGACATACCTTCATGTCCGAGGGCCAGAGCCTGTCTACCCATTCACCCATCGGAGCCAGCAAAAATCTTGCAGATCATGAGGACAATGAACCCGATTGTTCCGACAACTAACTGGAGGGTGATCAAAGTGGAGCGTTCAACACGAGCAACCACTATGGTCACCTTTCAGATCGATGACAATACAGTCGAGCATTTAACCAAATGCAATGGGATCCTGAATTATGGGTTCCAGAAGGTTCACATGAACGTTTTCAGAACCGACACTACGGCGCTTGCAAATCTGGCAGCAAGCGTTGATGTGGTGGAGGATGACCCAAGCGACGAGGAGATCCTCAACAAGAGGAGCGCTGTGGCTATATCTCTGGCGGTTCAGACTTCGGACCAGCTTTCGGCCGCATATACTCAGAGCAGGAGCTTCTCCAATCGGAGGATGCCGATGTCACTCTGACGGAGGAGGATTCAATCCAAAATGATGCAGGTTCTGCCAATAAACCTGCATCACTCTAGATCAGCAACCGCTGATCTTCTACTTGGCCTATCCCTCGGTGAAGTAGACATGGTGTTTGTCCAAGAGCCGTGGATCTCTGGTGACAGAATCAACGGCTTAAGGACCCCCAAATACGACCTTTTCTACACCAAGGGTAAGGGTAAAATCCGTACATGCGTTTAAACAAAAAAGCACTTTAATACACTTTTACTTCCTCAGTTTA